>JAHBCN010023510.1:0-12498 GCA_019359885.1 Listronotus oregonensis | reverse complement strand
AATGAATTTGAGAATTTTTTTTTAAATAGGATTTTAAGAGATGGAAAAAATATAAATCAAAAAAAATTTCAGTTGTGCCATGTTTCATATGATTATGTTGTTTTTGCCAACACGTTTGTGTATCTCGGTACGTGTGTTCAAGGTTGGGAACCCACACCACCCCGTCGATTTTAAAATTGTTTGAATTTTAGCCAATAATTTACATAATTGCTTTTTTTTTCCCCCGCCCCCTTGATATATAAACATATATCAAGAACGATAGTTTCCCCAAAAATATCTAATGTGAAGTCGTGTATACCATTGACTGCTTAATGATTTAGAAGACGTATTAAGTAAAGAATTTGATAGTTTTTAAACCCAAAATATTAAATTCAAGTGATATTGAAGAAAATGTCGACACAAGAGATATTACGGGAAGATGCTCTTAAAGATAAACCCAAAAAATTTTACCCCTCAACCTGGAACTTTGGACGGAGACAGTTATTTTCCAAATTTTTACTTTAACTGTGGAAAATTCAAAAAAAAAGGAAATATGAACAAGGACTTACAACCAAATGATTATAAAAAAATTAAACATGTCCAAGAAAAAGGGGCATCATCATCTTGTTCAACATGGACAAGCCCACATCCACCTCATCCACGACTGTACCTATGGAAGGTAGGTGTCTTAAAGGCCGTATCCGAACCATGCGAGAAAACAGTCAACGATGGATTAGACGACTTACTTGGTCTGACGAATTTCCCTAAAAATTTTTGGGGAGACACCCCCAGAATTTTTAAAAAACGGATCAACGACATGTTATATACTGTGAGATCGCCGGGCGAATCTCCCCAATATCATCAAATTAGAGATTTATCCCTTTCAGGAAGTATGCAACTTGAACAAGACTCAATGGGGGAAAAAAAAAACCCCTTGGGTTTTTATGACTTCATTCCCCAGACCCGGGGTTAAAATTTCAGGGACACATATAGAAGGTGGGAATCAATAAAGATTAATTAAAAAGAGAATAAAATTTTTTTCAATTCCTTTGAACAGAACTAAAATAATTTTTTTAAACAGATTATATTTTTTTAAAATTTAAAATTTTAAATTTTTTTTTTATTTTTAAAAAATTTTGACATTTATGCTAATACTTTTTTTAAAAAATCTTTTTTCTGAATTAAAATTACCCTTGATGGTATTATGGTTTTTAATACCCCCAAAATTAAAAGGTTTGGGGGAATTTTTATAATAAAATGAATTTTATTATGAAATTCCCAATCTGTAGATATATTATCAAAATTATTATTATTTAAAATTCAATTGTATCGAAACTGAAATTAAAATATTTTTAAAATATTGATTGATATCTTGATAAAAAAATTTCCCAAAAATTTAAAATTTTTTTTTATTACCCCCCAAATGCAGGAAAATTTTTTTTTCGTTGCGTAGAAAATTTTTTATTAAAGTTGAAAAAAAGGGGAAATTTTAAAAAAATATTGCTTTTTTCCCCTTTAATGGAATGTTTTAATAAAAGAATATTAAGGGGGAATGAGCCAGTTGCTAAACCCCCCCCCCCTTTGGGAAACTTTAAAAGTGTTTTTGCAGGTGACCCAATTTTTGTTAAAATTAAAAAAAAAAAAGGATTTTATTGTTTCGTATTTGTAATATTATTAAATAACACATATGTTTTGTTAGTTCTGTTAATTTATTATTAGTCTGAACACCAGGGGGGGACAAATGTAATGTATTTCTTTTTTGGTCAAAGTGGGAACAAATTTTTTTTTTTATCTATTAACAATTTGTTTTCAATTTGGTAGAGGTTTTTTTAAAAAACTATTAACTATTTATTGTTTAACTGGATGTGATACCACCCCCCACTTTTTAAAATGGGAAAAAAAAGTTTCGACATTTTATACAAAAACATCGATAATTTAAAGGACCCCAAACACCCCCCCATTTTTGCCTAAAGTTGAAGCAATTTAATTTAAGCCAGTTATATTTATTATATTTACAAAAAAAAAAAAAAATGCAATTATTAAACTCTTAAGGAACTCAGAGTGCACTCAACGAAAGAGTCAAATTGATTTTACCTTAAATTCCCTTTTACAAATGATGCGTTTAAACAACATTTAAGAAGATACTAAACGAAAGTATAAACTTATTATGTTAAAAAAAGATATTGTTTTTAGATTTTATACCCAAAATTAAAAAAAAATTTTAATTCTCTCCAAAAAATTTTTTGAAAATCCTCGTAAAAATGGTTGGGGAAAAGATGAAATTACTGGGCCCAATTTTTGCATAGAAGATCGTTTTTTATGAAGTAAGAAACACAATTGGTGTTTTGAAAAAATTAACAACAATAGTAAATGTGAAAAAAAAAATTTTGGGTTTTTCCCGAAAAAAAGAAAATTTTATTTTAAATTTAAATAAATCAATTTTTAATAAATTTTGAAGGGGGAAATTAACATACAAATATTTTATTTTTTTTAAATAAATGAAAACCCCCTGAAATTAAAAAAAAAAAATATTTTGAGTCCTCTCTAATAAAAAAAAAATTTAAAAAAAAAAAAAATTTAAATTTACTTACAAAAAAAATAATGAAAGTTTTTTTTCCGGGCCAAATTGTTAAAAATATTTAATTTAAAGAAAATTTTTTAAAAAAGATAACTCTTATTATTTTTTTTTGGGAAAAATTAATAAAGAAATAATAATCTTAAAACCCCCTTTTACAAAACTTTTGACGATTACATTTTATTTTATTATTTAATGGTATACACATACCTATAAAAATTAAACCTTTTTTTTCCCCGTAAGAAAATGCTTAAAAAAAGTTTTATTTTTTTTGGGAAAATTTTTGTGAAAAAAAATTTTTTTTTTTTTCCCGAATAAAAAAAAAAATATATTTTTTTTTTAAATTTAAATAAATTTAATTTTTTTTGAAATTTTAAAGGGGGAAAAAATACCCCCTTTTTAAAAATTTAAAAAAAAAAAATACAAGTATTTTATTATTTCTTTAAATAAATGTCCCCCTTTTTTTTTTGTAAGTAAATTTAAATTTTATTTATTTTTTTAAAAAAATTTTTTTTTTTTAAAGAGGACACCCACCTAAAAAAATTTTAATATTTTTTTTATTTTCATTAAGTTCATTTATGTAAAGAAATAATAAAATAGTTGTATGTTTTTATTTATACGCAAGGGGGAGAAATTCCCTTTGAATTTAGTAAAAAAAAAAAGACTTATTTAGAATTTAAAATAAATAAATATCTTTTTTTTTTTTTTGAAAAAAACCCCCAAAAAATTTTTTTTTTACTAAAAAAAACCCAGGAAAATAAAACAATTTTAAACATTTTCTTACGTGGCTAAAACAAGGTTAAATTTTTATGGTATGTGGTTACCCTTTTTAAAAAAAAAAATAAAAAAACATCAAAAAATTTTGTTAAAGAGACACTAAGATTATCAATAGACACTGATTTTTAATTTATTAGTAATTTCTTCCCCACTAAAATAATAAAAAAATTATCTCTATTTCTTTAAATAAATTTTCTTTAAAATTAATTATTTTTAACAAATTTATATACCCTGACGAGAGCAAAAAAGTCCCCCCTTTATTTTTTAAGTAAATTTAAATTTTATTGTTCTTTAATATTTTTTTTTTTTTATTAACAGAGGACACCCACCAAAAAATATTTTACATTTTTTTTTTTTTCATTAGGTTCATTTATTTAAAGAAAAAAAAAATTTGGTATTTTTTTGTTTTATTGTCCAAGGGTAGACTTTCTTTCACAATTTACAAAAAAAATTAGATTTATTTAGAATTTAAAATAAATATATTTTTTTTTTTTTATTCGGGAGAAAAGCCAAATAATTTTTTTCACAAAAAAAAACCCCCGGAAAAAAAAAAAAATTTTTTTTTAAAAAATTTTAAAAATGTTACGAAGAATGTAAATTTTAATATTTAGTAACAGACCACAAAACAAAGACCTCGTTTTGGGATTAGGAGTCTGAAGGATTCTAAATTTTTTTAAATTTTTTTTTTTTTGTAATTCTGTTTTAACTTTATTAAATTTGTTTTTTTTTTTAATTCAATTTTTTTTTTTAATTTAAAAATTTTTTTTATATTTTTTTTCCCCGGGGGCAAAAAAAATTACAGTTTTTTCAAGAATCTTTTTTTCTGGAAGATCACCCACGCAGGTTATTAAAACGACGCGAGTCAAGAGGCCGTAGGGGCGAAAAGGGGTGATATTTTGATGACATCTCCGAAATGAAAAAACCGGGGCGCCCCCCGCCCCCTTCTTTAGTTTTAAATAACATATTTTTAAAAAATTTTTTAAAAAAAGGGGTTTAAATTTTTTTTTTAAACCTTTTTTTTTATTTTTTTTTTAATTCATTTGCAGATACTACTACTACTAAAATAACTTTTTTAACAATTTGTTGATTTTTTTTGCGAAAAAAAAGTCTGACTCCCAAAATATGTCGAAATTGATAATTTTACATGAAAAGGGGCCTAACAATGATCTTGTATGGGTTTCATAGGGGTTTTACTTAAAAAAAAATTTAAACATTTTTCACCTTTTTTTCTCCACTAATTACAAGTTTTTTTGGGGGACAAAAATAAACGATGTTAATTTTGGGGGGGTTTGCAAAGGGGAAAACCCCAGGCAAATTGCCCAAAACCCTTTATCCATGGTTTTTTTTGCGGGACCTGTTCCGGTTTTTTCTGCATGGTCTGCTATCATAGAACATGTACTAATACCTATTGGCCAGCTTTCAGAAGACCCCGGAAAATTTTTTTTCCATTTTGTTTTTGGGGACACCCAAAAGGGGGAGATTTTAGGGGGGGTTTTTTTTAAAAACGTGTAATTAATATCCCCCCCCGGGGAATATAGGCCCCACTTTAATTTTTTTTAAAACCGGAAAACCCCCCAAAGTCCTTCTTTTATACCAATAAAAACCCCCTCCCCCAAATTTTTAATTTTTTTTCCCTTGTGGACATGGGGGGCCCCACGCTGTTGTTTCGATCAAAAATAAACGTAGAACAAAGAAAAGGGCCCTACCTTGGGGGGATCGCCGGGCCGCCATAATGGGGCGTTCAATGCCAAAAAGCGTTTTCCCCTGGGGCCCCTTTGGCAACCCCCGGGGTTTGGGGGGTTTTTTAAAATTTTTTTTCCCCCAAATTTTGTTAAAAACAAAAAACACTTTTCCTTTCCCCCAAAAAAAATTCATTTTTCATTAAAAGGGATTTGTAACTCCTTTTGGGGATGCCATAGGGTTTTTCCCCGGCTTTTGGGGCCTTTTTACGACATAAATTAATAATTAAAATAACCTTGTCTGGGGGAAAATTTTTTACACGTTTGAAAATTTAAAACCCCCTTTAAAAATACACTTTTAAAACCCGGGGCCCCAAAGGGGGAAAAAGTTGCCAAAGCCCCCCCCCCTGACGTGAGTTTTTATGAATTTTGAAAAAACCCCCCGGGTCCCCGGGGTGAATTGAAATGTTTAGACTAAAAATTTTCTAGGGCAACAACTAATAGAGACCCATTAAATAGGCTTCTGATCCCTTTAATACCAGTGCTCAGAAAGTTGCCTGCAAAAAAAGAAACTTTTGTAAAAAACTGTTGTAAAATTTTTAAGTTTTTAATAGGTATTTTTTCGTTTCTTTTTTTTTAAACGCGTGCCCTTTGGGAACTTTTCCAAATTTTTTTTTTTTATTATTGAGGAAAAAAAAAAATAAAACAAATTTGCTTCGTTAAAAATAAGATTTTTTTTTGAAAAAAAATTTTCTATTGTATACAGGAAGGTTTTAAAAAAATATATGTCTCAAATTTTTGGTTAAAAAATAAATGTTTTAAAAAAAATTTTACTTTCTTTAAAAAAAAAAATTTTTTTTTTTTTTCTTTATTTTTACAAGGAGGCAAAAAACCCTATGTTTTAAACTTTTTCAAAATTTGTTTTAAAGTCTTATTAAACCCCATCGTAGTTTAGTAAAACTAATAAATTACTTTTTTGTTATTAAAATTTTTTATTTTTATTAATTATTTATTATTTATCTTTTTTTTTAACGAAACAGAATTTTTTTTGTAAATTTTTTTGTTTTTTTACCCCGAAAAAAAATCCTATTTTGGTAAAAGTAAAGGGCTTATAATTGTAGGTACTTCAGTTTTTGGGAAAATTTGTTTTCCCAAAAAAGTAAGTATATAGTAAAAAAAAAGTATTATTTTTAAATTAAAAATTTTTAAATATTTTTGATTTTTTGAAAAAAAATTTATTTTTAATATTATCATCATTAATATAACAAAATAATGTTTTATTTCAGTTATTTTATATAATAAATCAATAATAAGTTGGGGCCAGTTTTCCGGGGCAAGAGCAGAAAAAAATGGCCGTTAAAATACATTATTTGAAATAATCTACATCTAGATTTAATATTCTTAGTACCTGTATCATCTATTTTAAAAAAACAAAGTTAATATCGATGGCGTCCTGAAAAAAAGGGGGTAAGGCCATTATTGTGGAAAAAGATTTTTTTGTGTCAGTGTATAAACAACTAAAGATTTCCTGGGCAAAATGTTTTAACCGACTGAAATTCGTAGAACAAATAAGGGGGACCTATTATTTTTTTTTATGCACGCTTTTTCGTCGCCTGTCGGGGTGGTAAAAAAATACGCGGCTTTTTTCTAAACGAATTTTTTTTCCCCGGCCCTTTTTATACCCGTCGGTCCCCCGCTCGGGCCTGTGTGCGGCTTTCCCAAAATCCCCCCCCGGGGGGGAATTGGGAAAAACGCGTCGCGACAGGCGTTTTATACGAATTAAAAGTCATTAGATAAAATTTATTTTGAAAAAGGTTGCGGATTTTTGAAACTTGGGAGAAATGGTCATTTGAAGGTTATTAATACGAAATTTAAATTTTTGGGCCCCCGGGGCCCGGCCGCGCCGCCATCTTAAAAAAATGGCGGTAAAAATCTTTTTTGAAATAATTTTTCTGTTTTTTTGGGGGAAAACAAGTATTTGAAAGAAGAAAAAGGGGGAAAAAATTTTTTCCAAAAATCGTTTTCCCTTTGATTTTTTTTGTCAGGCCGATAGTTTCCGAGTTACAAGACCGCGTAATGGAGTAAATTTTAAAAACCTTAATTTTTAAACCCAAACGTTATTTTTCATATATTACTTAAAAATTACCCTATTATAAAATTTTTGGTTTTTTAAAAATTTTTTAAAAAGGTAATTTATCAACTCTTTTCCACCCCCCCCGAGGTAGAGTTGATCGGGGGTTTTTTTTACCGTGGTACCCCCCAGTTGGCCTATTCCACATTTCAAGCACATGCCCCTTTTTTTTGTAGCTTTCCCCCATGGGATATTCCTGGTTTATTTTGTTCACCTATCTTTTAAAATTTTTTTTCATCTGCCTCTTCTAGTCCCCCCCCCAAGAAATAAAGTCATCATCCTCGTTTGGGTTTTTTCAGAATCAGAATCAATACCAAATCAGGAGTGTTTTAAAGGCAGTGCCGTTGCAATTTAAACAGAGTACGGGATTTTTTTAACCCTGTTTTCCGACATCCACACCCCCTGTACAGTCTTTTTAAATTTGCAGGATTTTTTTTTTAAATGGGTCTGGGGCTGCGTTAACGTAGCCCGAACAGCATCGAGCCCATTCAACTTTTTTTGCCAGCCATACCCTCAGGACACCACATCGCAACTTGATGATAAACGGGGACAGTGCTGCCTTGCAGCATCGGTTGGGGGGGGAAAAGGGGACGAAAGAAAATTTATTATTGGACACAGACTTTGAAAAAAAGCTGGGAAACGAAGCGAATCCAATTTTCCTTTCAAACGAACCGCCATATAATGCCACTAGGAAGGCTTCTCCGTCGGACAGCATTTACATTTTGCTTCGAGGTCATGGAAAATTTTTTTTTTTTTGCAATTTAAAAATTTCATCCGGGGACTAAAAACAATTTTTTTTTTTAAAAAAAGGGGAGTTTGGGGATCACAACCGCTGGGTGGCATGCAAAAAAAAAAATTTTTCCCCAAAAAACCTTTATAATTAAGACTTTTGGGTTTAATAAACCCCCTTTTTCTGTTTTTTTTGCGGGGTTTTTGAAAAAAAAAGTTTTCTTTGTCACTTTTTCCTTTGCAGTTAATAGTCCCCCTAAATCAATCGTCCCCGACAAAAAAAACAAGGTAAAAGATGATAAATGTTTTAGGGTTCTGAATAATGAACATCCCATCTTCACCCTCTTTGATGTGAAATTATTTTTTTTGCTTGACATTAACATCAAAAAAAATTTCTTTGTTTTTTCTCGATAAAAATTTTCTTGCGAAACTGGTGGAGGCCATTGTTTTTCAAAAATTAGATCAGTGGATACTTGTGCTTTAAACCCCATATCTTTCTGCACTATTCAATTGGGGCTAGCTGCATCTGCGGGGAAAACCCCCAAAACTACATTGGGGTTTTCACCTAGTGCCTTCAAAATTTTTGAATTAGTTATGCGTTTTTCATATAAAACTTTCCCCATGCCATACCATACGATGAAAAACTGCCACCGTCCAAAACATACAAAATGTTGTTATCCGGTTTAAAAATTTTGTTTTCTTTAAAAAACGTTTTTTTGGGGGTTATTTTTTTCCCCCTTTTGCATGCCATCTTCTTTAAAAAAACGATGGGGGGTAGGAGCGAGTTCAAATTTTAAAAAGTTTTTTAATTCCTCATCATTTTTTTTGGGGGTACAAATTTTTGAAATAATAAGACGGGATTTATAAAAAAGGACTATTACCAACTTTGATACCGCTTCCCGCCCCTAAGGAAAGGACAGCATCTTTGCTTAAATTTTTGGGAAACCCCAAAATTTTTCCCCCCCATTTTTTTCCATAGCTGAGGCACCAATTTCTTGTGCCGGGCGTTTTGTTTTATCACCAACGACTCCACTGTTAATTTTTGAGTAAACTATCGACTTTTCGGAAATGGATTTGTTGGATAACCAGTCTGGGGAAACTTTGCCACATCATTTTCGGGGCCTTTAAAACTTTGGGGGGGGGGCCCAATGCTGTTCATTTGGGGTTAGTGAAATTCACCCAACGCTTCTATTTTTTTCACAGACATTGTGCAAAATACCTTTCCCCCGTCCACATGGTTAAGACACTTTTGTCATTCCACGTCCATGTGTAAGACCTCCAGTGCTCTTCATGGTGCGCAAAGTTTGTTCTATGGTCATGTCGACCATATCCCAGCCCAAAATTTGTTCGACCTTCTGATGGTAAAACCCCCTTTTCCCAGTAAAGGGGGCTATTCATGGGTGTTTTTTTTTTCTTCTAGTGCAAATATATCTTGTAAGTACAGAGGGTGCTTTGCAAAAAAAAAAGGCCCCAAAGGGGGGAAAATATGGAGCATTTGTTACATGGTCTCCAAATCAAGGAGCCAGTCTCCCATACGTTCTGCTTGAAGGGAAAATTTTTGCAAGGAAATCATACGGAAATTTTTGCCCCCAAAGCTTTTTTGTTGGGATTTGGGGTTGTTGAACTAAACGATCGGGGAAATTTTCGTTAAACCCGATTTGACGAAAATTTTTGTCCAGTTTCAAAAACAGCGGATCTATCCATGTCGTTGAATATAATAGCTAATTCAGTTGTTTCTTCATCTGAAAAACCTAAATCATGCCACACGATTTTTTCCCTGATGACAAAAAAATATGAGCCCTGATACCCTTCCATATGCATCCCCCAAGCATTTTTTCTGGAATGTTCGGCGTAGACAGTGAAAAAAACTCTTTCAAACCGCTGCCCTCATTAAATAACCTATCAGCCCATGAAAGACATTACAGTGTAAAAAACCACCAAGACGGGGAATAACTTTTCCCCCAACTCTGGACCACAGTGACTGGCTACAATATCTCTAGCCTTAAAATAAAGCGGCTGGTCAAATTGACAAAAAAAAAATTTTTTTTTAAAGTTCTGCATTTTTGGCGGCTGAAGAAGAGCATATATACCCATCGTAGTTAGTGGGCGGTGCATTAATAAACGGCAAACATAATATCTGTGATCTGTTAAATTGTTGGTTTTTATTTCCCTTTTCCATGAAACCTTTCCCCAAACCCCCTATCGATGGTTGTTTGAATATTTAGCATAAACCCAAATACATCACAAGAGGGAAAAACCCCCTTTCTTGGATACATTGCCCCTAGGTTTTTTATTACAATTTTTTCAATCCCCCTTTCTTTTTTTAAAAATTTGTACCGGAATATTCCCAAACTGTCCAACGACCTTAAGGGGCATTGTTTCTTTACGGGGAATTGATTGATCTGGAGCAATGGCATCCCTGGGTGTCACGCAGTGGTTTCCCCCCATAGCGTGAAATGTGTTTAAAACCCCAAAGTATTTATATTGAAGTCAGCATTGTCAAAGACAAATTGCAAAAAAACTTCTTCAAGGATTGTGATGGGGACGATAATGGCGGATTTTTTAAAAAAAACATTCTCTGTACGATGCGGAAAACCCCAATGCTGACCACACCCGTGTTGCTTAGAGCCAAATTTTTTTTTAAAAGGATGTCCCCAACCCCAAATTTTCCAGCGGTGATAAAAATGCCCCCGGGCTTCAGACCAATAATCGCATGGGCTATTGATTTACATTTTAAATTTTTTTTTTTACATCACCACGTTTATGTTTGACAATGACTTGTTCGAGGAAATGAGCTAACGTTGGTGGTATTAATGTATCAAATTTAAAAAAAAATCCGTGGGTGGATATTCCTGTGTTTCGTAAAAACTTTTAGAAACGGATGTCTTCCAAAAAAATGCGCCGCCGCTCCAAAACCCCCCAAAAGTTCTTCTTCAATATTATTCTTCTTTGATGCATACCATGAATCTGTTAATATTTTAAAAAACCCCCATTTCGGAAGCAGACATAGTTTGTTTAAAAGTTGGGAAAAAAAAAAATCGTTTTTTATATTTTTTTTAATAACCGCGCCTTTACTGTTCTCGATCTGGGGGGGTAATTCCTGGTAACATTTATCAGTTCATCCATGGAAAATTACATTCTTCGATTCATTTCTAATAAATAAATTTCTTCCATCGCTTCATCAAGTTTGTAGCCGGGCGGTATCCTCTTTTCTTTTTTCCGATGGCATGGCCCGTAAAATTTTTTTTTTAAAAAATTATTTGATACCGTTTCCCTTTTCGCTACCAGATCGTGTACATTTCCCAAATTTACATATGGCACGACCCCATTCATCATGTTTTTTTCAGCATGTTTTTAAATTTTTTTTACCATTTCTAACGTCCTTAATTTTATATACTGGATCCCGGTGGCTTAATCTGGTTTTTTTCAAAAAGTCTCAAATATTCTTCGGGGGTTTCGGACCCCATAAAAAAAGCACTTTTTTAAATAAATTTTCCCGGGGGAATTGATCTACGCGATGATGACGGTGCATTCCCCCCCGGACAAATCAAAATCTCGACGTTTTTTTCCGCCGCCGCCCTTAATTAGTTTTTTATTTATATAATGTTTACAATGCGTCATGTACAGTAATAGATAGACGTTCATTAAAAATATATTAAGTTTACCATCGTTTCGTTTTTGACTGCACTCGGAAATGTCTAACCTTTTTGTTTCCCAAATTGTTTTTCCTTCGTTTGGTTTTTTCACTGAAACACAAGAACCCCCCCAATTCGCCATAATATACGCGGGGGTATATAGCGGGGGATAGCTGCCACGACAGATCAAAGCCCCTGGGCTGACCGCCACATGCGACACGGGCGCGAAATAACAAAAACCCCTGCGCCGTGTGCACTTGGGCCCGGTTTTTTAATATAAGAGGGGGGGAAGCACGCTTCGGGATAGCAACAATATTGATGCTTTTTAAAAAACGATAAAATATTTCAACTGCGTTAACAGTTTTAAGGTAATTTATACTAATTTGTTGGATATTGGAAACGGACCTTTTTTTAAACCCACTTTTTATTAGATTTAAAATAGTGCACCCTTTAAAATTTTGGGCCCCTAACTGAAAAAATGTTGGCCTGACAAAAAAAAATTTGATAGCTATTTTGTAGCAAAATTTATTCTCTTCAACTTCTTTTTTAAAACTACACCTTTTCCCTTTTTTTTTTAAATCCCCTGCTGGGGGTGGGGGGAAAAAAGAGGGGGAAAGGGGAAATTTTTTTAGAGTATTTTTTTTTTTGCCCTCTGTGCAAAGATGTTAAGGTTAGCTCAGGGGGTAAAAGGGGTTTAGACCTGTAATTTTTAATAGATAAAAAAAAATTTTAAAAAACCAACCCCCAACAGTACAGGTGCAAAATAAAAGATTATAAAATTTTAAAAAAAAATTTTAAAGGATATGCATTTATATGTACAAATATACATTTTTTTTTTTTTTTAACAATCTTGAAATGTTGACTAAAATTTTTTTTTTAAAGGGGATTTGAAATTTAATCGAAACTGACTTTGAAGTTGGCTTTGGTGGGCCTCTTGTTTTAGATATACCTTCTTCCCCCGGGGGGCGTGGTTGATGAACTCCTCAACAAGTA
>JAHBCN010023509.1:0-12675 GCA_019359885.1 Listronotus oregonensis | reverse complement strand
ATGATGCAAACATTGGAAAATATATTGTCCTATACAAATATAGGGGTCTTTAGCGAGATGTGTACATGTCCAATTTATGATGTAAAGTTATTTATTATAAATAACCAGCCAGTCATTGCACTACTGCTAATAGTAGAATATTATTGGTATATTGACCTACAAAAGTCAGGGGTTATTTCCCTGGCCTAGACCCTAAACATGTCAATTATACTGGATATTGTTTATTTAAAAATGACAACTTTTTATTTTTTTCTTACGTATTTAAAATAAAATGCATAACCTTTTAAAACATGTGACCAAAGGTATTTTATTAAAATAAATGTTACTTTTCGTTGTCCCCTGTATATCTTGGGAGATAATAAAAATCTGGTCACAGATAAATATTCCTAACAAAATTATAAATGAAGCTAATAATTTTATTTCTAAAGGTAAAAAAATAAAATTAGGCGTAGAAAACGATCGTAAAAATTAAAAATTAAAAACATAACCAAATAACTCAAATTTCACCCGCTGCTATCAAGTAGATATGGCCGTATACCCCAATTATAGCTTAATTATAAATGTTTTTACTATATTGCGGTAAAAATTTAACTTGCTCAAATAAATACTTTTTAAGATTTTTAAATTTTACATTACAAATATCAAATTTGATTGTAAAAATTCGGTTTATTTACAAAAAATTTCAAAAAACTTTATCGTATTTATTATATTATTTATAAGGATATTTTATTGCGTTGGTATTAACAATGCTTTCAGAATTTTCCAAAATGTTTAAAACAAATTGTTGTAAAAATGTAGCTTTAATTTATATTATGTTTTTGTTTTGTTTGCCATCACCACCAGCCACAATTACAAATCCAAAGTCATTTTTTTAAATTAATACAATTTTAACAGTTATAAAGAATTTTATAAAAAGTTAAATCAATAATTCAATTTAAAATTTTGTACAATTTTGTATAATGGGACTGTTGTGGTCCTGATCCCCTGGCATAAAGACTGAGCCTGCGCACTCCAAAAAAAAAACAAAAAGTTCAGCCACCGTTCTCAAGATAAAAATAAAGTATATAAATTTAACAGAAAATAAATAATAATTTAAAATTTAAACCAAATATTATAAGAAAATAAAAATGGTTAAATTTTGAGAAAAATTTAGGATACTCTAAGATCGTTTTTAGAATGTTTGATGTATTGTCATACATGACATTAATCTGTTGTTACTGGTATATTATTATTTAAAAAAATAAAAATGGGTAGTGTGTTATATAAGTTTTCTTAAAATGACTTTAGCATCAAGCTATGGTAATTATGCATTATTAAAATTAATTAATAATAATGCTACACAAATATCTTTATTTAATTTATTTCACGTTTTTTTGAACTAATTTTCTCTGCTTAAATTTTGGGAAAATTTAAAATCAATTAACACACCATCCTTTTTTTTAAATAATAAATATACTAGTTATAACAGATTGATGTCATGTATTATAATTTTTTGAAATTTAATAATTTTAATTATTATTATTTTTAAGGTTTTTTTTATTTTAATAATATTTTGAAAACGGTGTCAGACTTGCCACCGAAACGTAGATAAGAACTTATATTTTTGGGTTTTTAAGGGTTTTTTTTAGATTCAGGTGCTCTGCTAGTTCAAAGGGTCAATGGGACTAAGCAGGCTCAGTCTCTATGCCCCGGGATTAGGACCGAAACGGTTCCAAACTTTGTTATGTTTACTTGGAGGATTTTAATTGGGTACGTTAAAACATTTTTTTTTAAATTTGTGCTAGTTATTTAAATGTTTTGTTCGTAAATGTCAAAAGCCTTTTCTTCTATATTTTACTATAATAATGATGATATTTAAAAAATATGTACATGTACCTTTTTTCAGAGACACTATTAAAAAAGCATATTTTTATTAATTTATCAATGAACATAACACATTACTTATCGAAAATAGAGGTTTAAAGACCTAAGATAGTGTTTCAAAATTAATGACGTCACAATAAAACTTTTAAATAACAAATAAGTTAAGAAAAAAATGGAAAAAATATTTTTTTTTTCAGGAGTAATGCTGATGCCGCTAGATAAAGAAAATGTTGTCTTTATTGTTATTTCTTTTTTATTTTAAAAACAATTAATTAGTTTAACAAGAAACACCCAATTTTAATAAAAGCCAAAAAAATATAGATCCAACATGAATAGTTGTTTTAACCATCTTAAAATACTATGCTACTCTATATTTATTAATTTGTAACATCTAAAATAAAAATTCCAAGATTCCCATTTCCTAGAATTTTAAATCTTATTTTATCTTAATTTCAAAGAAAAATCTTTCGCCACCGGGGCAGAAAAGTTTCATTTTAGGTAACAAAATTTAATGACCCAAAGATAACTTACATTTAAAATGGTCGACTGGGTCTTTAAGAAGTAGAACATAACCCGTATAATAGCGCATTAAATTTAAAAATTTTCGTTATATATTTTTTAAATTAAATTATTTTAGCCAAAAGCAAAATATTGTTAAAAGGGTTAATAAAGGCAGTAATTATTCTTTTAAACACATTGCATATTTTGTTTTTTTGTTAGATAACAATGTTAAGTAACCTTCTGGTCTGCTGATTAAAGATATACCATATTTTTAAAGTCTATACTTTAGTTGTAAAAGAATATAAATTATAAAACAAGAGTAAAGCAAAGTAAGCAATCCTGTTATTGGAGCATCTGTTACAAAACAATAAATTTGTTTGGTCTAATATATCGTTCCAATATAATTATTTATCGAGAATTTAACTCTGTATAGAGTGCTTTATATTTTAAATTAAAGTTTGCAGAAGTTTCAGTTACCTTTGGTTAAATGGGATTAACATATAAGGTAAAACTTTATTTTTATTAGAAGATGACATTTTTAACCCTAGACTACAAACCGGGGTAGATATCTACCCCAGGCAAATTTTGTAGTAAATAATAATATGTAAAATCGTAACTGTACTTTTAAATAATTTTTATATCTGTTAATTTTTTCTTTTTTTTTTCATATTTTTCATAAAAGAAGCAGAAATAGATTTTTAATGGGAAGGCGGTTAAACTTCACCATCTTGTGACTATATAGTAGTTTGAAAATTTATTATCTCAGGGTTCTCTCGTTTTATTTTGCTAGGACCGGACAATAAGCCGCGTCGCGCCCGCTCTTGAAGCTTCTCTTACTTAGCCGATTAACAATTTCGTTTCTTACTGCATTTGTTCCGTTCTAGTCGTCTTTGTTTAATTGTCTTATAGTTATGGTCCGCAACGAATGGCACTTCTAATTCTTTCATGTATTCAGGCGTGCTAGCCTTTCAGGGACTTTCCAGAAAGTCCCGGTCACTTTTGCAAACCTCTTCAGACTTCCAAAGCTCCTTTACTAAAATGTTTTGCTGCATGATAATTTTGGGTTGGTCGATTGTGACGCCCACTTTCTGCTTCGATCTTGGCTGGTCCATTTCATCCCTGGCCAAGATCAAATCCCGGCGGCCGGGTTCTTAAATTGAAGAGCGTTCCTCCTTTTCCCTTATTGCTCCAGTCTGACGGTTCGCCGAGGTTTCAGGAGCCTGGTCTGACCACTCAAAGCTGGGCCTGAAGTTTTTCACATTATCCGGGGTCGTATCCGTTTTTACAGGATTTGCACCCTTGGCCATTGACAGAATTGGCCCTTTTTGGTCTTGATCTGTCGGGAAAGGTTCAAGGAATGCGTTTCAGGTCACTGAAGCGTTGGCCCACCTTTCTACGATTTCCTGAGTCCTCGTAAAGTCGGTCGTTTGTTGGTTAGTCAGGTTCAGATTTGCCAATGCCTCCCTTGCGCCTTTTGTAGTGTAATATTGGGGACGACCCGCACTGTCATACTGAAGCAACAAAGCAGCCTTTTGCTGTACTTGCCTCTTACGCGTTGTTCCCTCCGTGGCAAGGTTTTGCCTATTGCCAGCATGGCAATTAGCAAAACCTTAGGGCAGCTGCCGTGCCGAAGTAAATGGTCCAGCCCCTGGATCGGCCAGCGAGGCTTCCTGAGATAGCCCCACTGCCAAGGTCAGGGGCTGCTGAGCGCCTGATATGCTTGTACCTCCTAGCTGATTTATTTTTAAGGAAGTTTTATTATTTTTATTGAAAAGGCTGTATGGGTTTAAATATAAGTGGTTTATTTCACTAGCATTACATAGAGTAGATACATAGTAGATTAGTTTTAAACAAGACTTAAAATTAGTTTTTACTTAGCTAAGTTAAATCTCCGTTAGCAATTAATAAATAAAGTAAAAATTAACTAGAAGTTATTAATTTCCTAAGCAGATAAAACTTTCCCGGGGAGCAAAACTTTGGCAAAACGCAACCAGCCTTACTAGATTTCCTTTCACTCCACTAGCCCCAATATCGACCTACAGGATTCTCACTTAGTCGACCTACCCGGTCATTCAGACTAATCCAGCAAGAATTCGTCGATAAAACAAAAAAAAATAAATAAATATAAACAACCCTAAAAACCCAGAAAATCGGCATCAAACCCCGATTAAAATTCTTGGAAAACAATACCCAAACAAAAGAAAATTTACCCCGGTTTATTAAATACACTAAAAAAAGAAAAAAAATAAGAAAGAAAATTAACCGATTATTTAAAGAAGTAAAAAAAATAGTCGCGATACCTGGAAATTTAACTCATCAAGAAGAGGCAAGCATATCTTATGTAGGAAGCCTAAGTTACTACTTTGCCGTCCTGACATGCACTGCCGAATCCAATCAATCCAGATATAGATTTTTGAAAACCAAGATTTTCTGGATACTTATTTGATTTTTTCATTGATTGGATTCTTAAGTTGTTTGAATTTTTAAAGTCCTAAATAAAAAGACTTTTTTAGCAAAACACCGTGAAAATATATTCAAAATCGGTTGTTTAGAAAAGTAATTATAATTATTTTTTTAAATGACGGTTTTACCGTTTTTAGTACTCATAGCTATTCAAATCAATTTTTAACCAACAATCCCGTGAGGTTAATATTTACCCGTTTTTAGTTTTCAGGTTAAAAACTGGGTTTGAAGTTCTAGGCCCAAATTTTGATTCTAACCTTTTGTATTTAGGTTATTTTTATTTTCGGAGTTATTTCAATTTAAATGTATTTTTCCATAACTAGACGCAGGCAGTCATGGAATTCTTAAAATCGCATTTTTTGTACAAATTATCGTAGTATGCTATGACTAAAATAAAAAATAAAAAACCAAAGATAACCTGTGTATCCGCCATGATGTTTTAGTGACCACCAGTAAATCATAAGGCAACAGTTCATTTATGCTACTGTTGTTTAAAATGTTGTCATTTGAAGAAGTTTGATATGATAGAATGCTCCATAATTTGCCAAAAAAAAATGGCATCAGGCTTTGAAGTGAAACTATTTCCAGAAAGAAATGTGCCAAACAGAATATATTTTTTACTCCTTTATCGAAAGTTTCAATCAAACAAAAGTGTTTTTTAAGCGTAGAAATTAGAAAACCATTATAATTAATCAACAAACAGAAATTAATGTTTTGGCATATCTTAAAGTTTATCGTAAAAATTCCACAAGAGACTGTAGGTCAGATCTTGATCCCCGCTAAATTAACAATTATGTACCCCACAAATACAGACCCACACAAACTTTGTTGCCAGGTGATTACAAAAAGCGTATAAACTTTTGCCAATAGTTTGTAAATGCTGCTATAAAAAATCCAAACTTTTTACGATTAATTATTTAAAGCAATGATACTAATTTTAGTAAAAGAGGCATGTTTAACCAAAAGAACCAACATTATTGGAGCATTGCAATCTCCTGCGCCATCATCCTTTCAATCCACAAAGATGTTTTTGCTTAAACGTATGGTGCTGCCTCATTGGATCAAAAATTGTTAGACCTGTGTTTTATAAAGGATCTTTAACTGGCAAACAATATCTGAATTTACTAAGAAATATGTTGGAGGATTTTTTGGATGATGTCAATGTAGCTATTATTAGCATAATGTATTTTATTAATGTTACTTAGTTATGTTATATGTGTTAGTGTTATTATAAAACAAAAAAACTGAAACCATGATGTTTATTATTTACCCAAGTAATTAGAAGGTTTGACAAATTATATCCTTTATGGCGGACTTTATTTAAATTTAATTTCTGTCATAGCGTACTACGATATAATTTGTACAAAGAATGTGATTTTAAGAATTCCATGGCGGCCTGCTTCCCGTTACGGAAAATGCATTTAAATTGAAATATATCAGCTATTTATCTTCTTAGTAACGTTAATAACTAATTGTATGGAAAATCACATTCTCTATCTAATTAACGTAACAAATACAGGGTGTTGCATTTAAAAAAAAGTATATATTTTTGAATAACTCGTAAATCTGATGTCATTTGTTTTTCTATTATCGTCATTGTAATCAGCGTAAAAATGTTCACAACTTTGCTAATTTAACCTAACTTGTATCTCTTATAATAAAAAGTTAGCAATAGTGCCGACTTAATTTTAAACACGGTGTAGGTATATTATTCATAATCCTTTATAAAATTAAAACTATAATTTTAATTATGAAACGTCAGACCAAAAATCTTAATTAACTGTTCTAAAAAATTAAAAAAGTGTCTTGCGGGGTTGCTGTTACTACCGCCAGTTTAAATTATGACGTAAACTTTATTTACACTGTTTTACGGCTTTTGCCCTGTTAAAACACTGCTGCTCACCACATAAGCATGGTCTTTAACTGGACACTTATCGTAGTAGTAAAAATCCTGTGACGTTTTGTATCGCTTAAGTTTCTTAATTTACTATAAATTCCCTCTGAATAACGCTACTTAGACCTTAAGAGAGATAGTAAAGAAGCAGTGGTTGTTTGTACTAAGTCCATGGGTCATTATCGCTATTTCGAAAATGTGCTGTAAAATGTAATATTTGCAAGTTTTAGAACCTAAATATTGTAAGCAAAAGTAAAGAAAATTGGACTAAAAATCTAAGGAGCCCAGCATCTACGATTATTTGTATTTTATTAAGGCTGTTTCCTAGATAAAAAAACAGTAATCGTTTATTTAATAAGCGATCGCTTATTTTAAAGTATTAATTTTCATAAAAATTATTAATTGTTTTTCCTTAATAATGCAAATTTTTCTTTTAATAATAAACAATTTTGGTATAGGCAACTATACCGCGTGATCTAGAAGGGTATCTTACCCCTTATTTTTTTTTATGTTCCAGGATAGAACAATAAAAGTTGGAAAATCATATAATGTTAAATTTTATGTTTTTGCAAGTCACGTGACCTTCGGTAAAATCCAGTTTTACGGAAATAGCCTTAACTTGGGATTCCTGGGAAAATTCTGCATCCAATGTCCAATTGTGACAGCTTTGATTTTTTTCTATTTTTGTTCTGGGTGGCCATCATGGAATAAAAATTAATATATTAATATCAATAATTTTAACAAAAATGAGCAACAATTTTGCACTGACACTACATCAAAAAAGTAACTAACCAAAACAAAAATTTTTAAAGCTGTCAAAATTTCATATAAGAGTACCATTTGAAAATCAAAAGTTAAGGCCGTTTCATAAAGCCGGAAGTCACCGAGAGTCACGTGACTTGTCAAAAACGTCAATTTATCATTATCATTTTTCTATCTAAAAATGTAGAAAAAAGGAGGTAAGCTACGCTTCTGAATCACCCAGTATATACAGAAAATATTTTATTGATTCGGATTTTTTTACTAAAACATAACCTTGATATTCAAGTATCAACATTATTATTTGTCTGGTTGATTGTCGAAAACCAAGTACACCACAAAACAAAATAAGAAAATTATAATCATAAAAAGTAAATAACAAAATAATCACAAAAAAATAGTTACTTGGGCATTAGGCGGTAAATGTTCTTAATAATTAATCGCTCCTATTATTGCTTTTGTTTATTAAATAGCTCCTAACCATCTTTATGCGTTTAATTACCAGCATAATTTTATAATTGTATGTAGTTTTTTTTATTTATTATTTATAATTTCTGAGCCAAGGTTCTTTAGATTTTAATTTTTTTTTAATGATTTAATTGCGTGCTTGTTAAGTTAAAATAAAACTTAATATTTTTTGCTATTTTATTATACCATTTTATGCTGGTTCAAAAAATACCGATTTGCAACTAATTTGCATATCAAATGCTCGTTAGGACCATTTTGCTACCCAAAAATTGCCAGAACTAAAATAGATACAGTTTTCAAGTGGCGTTTTTTAAATAGCTTCATTAAAACTTTTAAAAAATTTTTTGTATTATTTTGTTTTTTTTCGCTAATTATTTTAAATTTTAAGCCAAATAGCTTTTTTTAATTTACAGTAAGTACTAAAAGCATTAAAAACAAGTTTGATGAATTTTAAAGTAAGTTTTAATTTAAGCCTTTAAGATGTAAATAACCTAATAAGAGGAATTTGAATTTAGTAGGATATAAAACTGTATTTTCTTTACTTGAGCCCATACAGGATATCTAGGTAATACATTAAAATCACGAAATGTCACATTTTGTTGGATGAGGCGTTTGGTCAAAATAAAAAAAAAGGAAGAAATGTAAATAATTTCCCAGGAACAATAATAACTGTAATATTAAAACAAAAAGTATATATTAAAGGTAAATTGAAATTAACAAGTAGTTCACAAAATAATCGTTAGTAAAGAAAATATATAAAATGACCACCATTTTGCAAAATACATTCATTAACACTCTTCAACTAAAATGTTTGAATCTGGAGAACGTGGTGGCCACTTTACAAGCACAGCTGATAATATTTGTTGCTAAATTTTGCTAAACACCATAACATTATTATGACTTGGAGTATTTTCTATGCGAATCATTCATTAAATTTAAGTTGTTTATTTTTCTTATCCTATTCTTTCCAGACTTGACAAGAGCGCCGAATTTGGCAGAAACTGCGGGGGCCCGGGCTTATGGGGGCCCGTAAGGTGGGCAACTTATTATCTTTAACAAATAATTGTATTTTTCTCTACAATGCAATGATTGACCATGATTTAAGATCTGGGTATACCTTTTAGTTAACGTAATAAATTTATGATTTTACTCCTCTGAATATGCATAAACAACCTTAAATAAGTTAAATTTCGCTCCGGTTATCAATGGCAATAACGCGCGACAGAAAGCGTTTCGTAAAAGTTGTAAATACCGATTAAGCAAATTAATTAGTATTTACAACTTTTTCCGAGAATCCACGCTGAGGATTCCCCGGAGTGCTTTTTTTTCGGGTCTCTTAATTCATTGCTTAAAGATCTTACTTTTATATAGTTGGAGAAACATTTTGAATGGATGTAAACTAGTAGCTGATAATTTAGAAATTTAAACTGAACTATCTACATCCATAAAAAAACGCAAAAGAAGACGTTTTTTTAATGAAACATGAAATTATTTATTAGGAAGACTTATTTGGGAAAAATACTTTAAATAAAAAATATTTTATTTAAATTTGGTTGTTGTTATTTAAAATATATCCACTAGGTTTAAAGCAGCTAAAAAAATTGTAAACATGTTTAGTGTCTCATGGACGGCCAATTGTCTTTAAAATTTCATTCAAAAAATTTCAAAATTTTAGAAATATTTTTATGTTTTATCAAGCTTTGTGGTATTATGTCTTTATTTAAAATACCAATTATGACCATTTATTTTTTTTAAACCTATTACAGTATTAAAAAGTAAAACATTATTTGTTTCCAAGAAACGTTTCCTATTTATCACAAGTTTGAGTTTTTTTTTGCGTATCATTCTTTAAATTTTAGTTATTTATTTCTCCTATCTTATTATTGCCAGGCTTGATGAAAGGGTGTCGAAGGCGGTAGAAAGTGAGGGGGAACGGGCTAATGGAGGCCCGAAGGGTGGGCAGCCTATTTTTTTACAAATGTATGTTTGTAGGTAAAAAGACCATGATTTGGGATATGGGTATATCATTTAGTTAGGGTGATAATTTAAAATTTAATTTTGCTGATTATGGATAAACTACCTTAAATAAGTTAAATATCGCTCCAGTTATAGTAAATGGCAACAACCCTACCACAGACCGCCTTTCGTAAAAGTTGTAAATACCCATTAAGCAAATTAATTGGTATTTACAACTTTTTTTGAAAATGCAGGCTAAAGATTCCCCGGAGTGATTTTTTTCCAAGGCTCTAATTTCATTGGTTAAAGATCTTACCTTTATTAGTAATAGTTGGAGAAGCATATTGAATAAATGTAAACAAGAAGCTAATAATTTAGAAATGCCAACAAAACTATCTACATCAAAAAAAAGAAAACGCAAAAGAAAAATATTTTTTGATGAAACATAAAATAAATTATTTGCATGACATATTTTGGAGAAATATTTTAAATTAAAATTTTTTTATTTAAATAAAGTTGCTGTTATTTTAAATACATTTACATGTTTAGTGTTTTATGGAGATTTTTAAGTTTGAACGATATAGAAATTAAAAAACGGGTCAATTGTCTTTAAGATCATTACAATTCGAATATCAATTCCCAATCCCAAGAAGAAATAAAACATCTTAAAAGCATCTTTTCTGAAAATTTTTGGGACACTGTCACTACCCCATCTAATTTTTAAATAAAATTCACGAACTTAAATTAAATACCTTGTTTTTAGATATAGTCATGAAATTAAAGTTATTTTGTATGAGTGCTTCTGGCATATTAGCTATTGAGTTCCGATTGGCTAAAAACTGCATCTTCACCTTCACTAAAATCATTAGAAATATTGCCTTTGTGAAATCTCCCTAAGCTCCCCTAAAATAATTTGTACATATTATAAAACTAATAGTAGTTTGTAGCAGTTGTAGGCGTGTTTAGTAGATTTTATAAGTTCAGTTTGTTTTGTTGTACTGTATTTTAATAAATGTCATAAAAAGGATTAAATTTTTTTTTCTAACTTTGACTTAAAAAGTAACAAACTCACCGGCTATTGGAACGTTTTACTTTTCAACATTAGTGTTGAAAAGAAAAAACTTTTCAAAACTAGTTGCGAGAAGTCTATTCCATCACCAGTTCAACAAACAAATATATAATAAAAAATATTAAAAATCGTACTATGATTTCTATTTTTCAGGGATCAGACTCAACATTGCAATTTGAGCAGCTTTCTCCACATGTCTAGGGACATCCAAACTAGATTCCACATTTTTTAGCTTAAGAAAGGTAAAACTTTTGACACTAACTATGTCACTAAAGACGTGGCTATTCAGCAATGCTTAGCAACCAAACTAAATATAGGTTCCGAAAAACTATTGAATCCATTTTTTTTTTATTTAATAAAACATTTCTGTTTAAAATTTAAAAAATCTTGTATGAAACACGTTAGGAAAAGTTCATTTTGTGTAACTCGCGCTACTTTGCGGGATCTCGCTGCGCTCGGCCCGCAAAAATCGCGCATCTACTTTGTACTTTAAACCTAATTGATTAAACTACATTAGGTTAACTAACTTTGAAAAATGACACAATCCATTCCTATCTCTTTTTCATTCGTTTTTCAATAGTATAAACAAACAACTAGTACAAATAGTAGATATCCTTATCCCTTATTAAGCATCCAAAATGTTTAAAGACCTATTTTTTTAAAGAGTATTTTAGAGGCAATCTCCCATAAATATAATATTTTAAATGGTTTGACCTTAAACTCTAAAAACGTTTTTTTTGTCGCATGTCTTTTTTTATTTTCTATTGAGGAGACTATTTTTTGTCTATATCAGGGCCTGACACGGTTCTCGGTGGCCCTAATTATTACAGGTAAAAAACGCAAACCTTTTTGTAAATACTGATAATTTGGTTATAATTTAATAACACTTTACAATGCCCATTACCCTGCTGTTTAAATCTCGCTTTATCTCGCGTTCTAAGAGAATCGTTCCCTTGACGTTCAAAGAGGCATATTTTTAGTAACAAAATTTAATGGCCGAGCGCTCACGAAATTGCCCACGGGATCGTTAAAAGTAAAACATAACCGGTTTAATAGGACAATAATATTTTACACGTTAATATATTTTCCTGCTCTAATAATAATAAAAAAATTGTAAATGGCTAAAGAAGGTGAAAAAACTGTTTTTTAACCACTAGGCAAGAAATCAATTTTACTCTAAGCCAAAAATGACACAGGTTTTGTTTGTGGATTTAGAAAGAAAAAAATATAGGGTAAGTAAATTTAAATAAAATTTAAAATGTATTTTTTAATTTACTTACCTTAACTGTCTTGCCACGATGTTTAACTTCACAACTTTTAAAAAAATTGTTAATATAAGGTGTCTTCCAACAAGAGAATTTGAATTTTGGTCACAGATAACAAATATTTTAATGACTTAAATAAAAATTATTTGTTGCAATAGGTATTATAATTCTTACAATTATACGTGGAGTACAATGTTTGCCACCACAAATTCTCAGAGAAAAAACAATTGTTTTGTTTAAATTTCGTAAAATCTTAGACATTTGTGATGTTGTCTCACAAATTATTTGTCAAATCTTCTCTTTTAACTTTTAAAGTATTGTTATTGTAAACCCTAGGTTTAACATAACAAAACCCCACCAGAAATAATCTTTCCTTTATGACTTTTTATGGCGTAAGAGAATGAGCATGGACCTAAACATTATGTAGTTCCAATAAG
>JAHBCN010023508.1:0-12562 GCA_019359885.1 Listronotus oregonensis | reverse complement strand
AATTTTAAATTTTTAAATCATACTTATAATATTTAAAATCTAATAAACTTTTTAGTCACAATATCAGAGGAATCTATTTTTTAATTAAATTATGCATCTAAAAATACTAATGTTTATTTTGTCGTCAATTTTACGCACAGTCCTCTGGCTCCTATTTAAAAATACCTCAATAACATTTAATACAATTTCTACGTAGTGCTTGTATGCTTTTTAAGTTTGCCCAATGATAATAATTAAATAAAATTATTAATCTTCGAAAAAAACTAACTAGGGGAATGTTTATCGGGACAAAAATACGCCTAAAGTTACTAGTTAATATTTAATATAATCCCTCTGAACTTCAAAACACTACTTCAAAGGACTGCCCTGTTTATGGTTTTATCCCTAAAGTGATACTCTTGAAGTCTGTTGAAATACTTTTCCACGGCTGCTATTACCTATTCGTTCAATAAAAATTGTTTTCCAGGCATGAAGTTTTATGATGTGACAACAGCCAGAAATCTCAAGGCGCTAAATCCGGTGAATAGGGTGAATGTTGTAACCATTCGTACTGATTTTTGCGATGGTTTTTCTAGAAGGTGAGTTGTTTTGATAAAAAAAATCTCTGTAAACCAGATCGAAAAGCTACAGTAATAATCTTATTTTATTGCTTGACCATGTGGAGATAACTCACTAAAAAATCCTTTAGCATCCCAAAAAATCTAAAAATCTGATGGTAGCAAATTCTTGATCGATTTCAGGACCTTAATTCGCTAGGAGCCGAAATACTAAACACTATTCCCAAACCTCTTGTTTTAACTAATCATAGTGGTAGACACAAGTGTTAGTCATAGGGATGAAATGACCCATGAATCATTTTTAAAACGCTTTAAATGCTGCTAAGAAAGTCTCATTCGACTATGTTTTTATCAACTAACCACAACTAACCACAGCTTTCTAAAACCCAAAACTTCAGTCAACATATTGCTCACACTAATTAATGCAATTGCTAAGCTTCTTTTAATTTTTTTGGTAAATAACCCATTTTCCAAAACTCTTTCCTTTATTTTTGCTACTATTTTTTGGTGTTGATGTGGTTTTTGAACATTCTTTAGATAGATCAGCTTCAAGACTTGTACGACCACGTTTTACTTTAGCAACCTATCTTTTTACTGTTTTAATACAAGGTGAAAAGTCATTATACACTTTTATCGATGTTTTAAAAATTTGTTTTGGTGCTATACCGTCTAAAAATAAACATATTAGCATAGCACGATATTTTTTTTCATCATAGAAAATACGTTTAGGCATCAATTTTGAACAGGTGTAAATACACGAATGAGTTGACAGATCTACATGAAAGTTCACACGACAAACCTTATAGTGCCATCTCTTATGGAAGAATAAAAATTATTGAATGTAATTTTCCAAGAGAATAATTTATGCATATTTGTTTGTGGTTTTATTATTTCCAATTTAGTTTGTCTGCGGTACAGTTTCGGGAGTCGATTTTCAGATTCCCGAACTTTATCTTTGCTCAGCGTTACATTGAAGAAATGTGGAGCCACATTTAATTCCACATCTGGACTACTTTGAACATGCCGAAATTAATTTGCTGCCATGGCCACCACGGTCTCCCGATTTGTCCTCCATTGAACACGTGTGGGACATGGTCGGTAGAACACTAAAAATTTTACAAAAGCCACCTCAAACTCTGGTTGCGTTTTGACACGAGGTTGATGTGGTCTGGACTGTGATGCCCCAGAAAGATATTGATCAGCTAATTAGAAGTATGCCTAGACGCATGAATGAATGTGTAAGACTTCATTGGGCATCAATACATTATTAAACAAATAGAATAATAAACTTAGTTTATCTTTAAGAAATTGTGTTAAAATTTTAATCATTTGCTTACTACGACCATTCCAATATTTGTGTAAATTTTACTGAAACAAAATCATTTTTACTGAGTGTTCGGGTTTCTATGTCACAAGAGCTTCCTTAATTAATCGCATATCTTGCATTTATTTTTTTATATATAAACCCTTTTGTAATTAACATATAAGGCCTCATATTACATAGTTATTCCATTGCCGGATTAACAATTCCACACGAAATTCCAACAATAACACACATACGTAGATTTAACGCGTTTTATCTTATTAAACAATCTCTGAATGCTCTATAATGTGCACATTACCACGTTATATTGTATCTCCGGTATTTCCATTTTGTTCCCTCAGTGCCCGTATATTTCGCATAGACTTCAAAGGGAGCAAGGTTCATTTATGACTAATAATAGAGATACACAAAATAGCTACTCCTGCGTGAACCATAATTCAAAATTTATACAGGCATCGCCATATAACTTGGTGAAAGCCAGCGCAGGTAAGAGTAGTGGTTGGCCCTTATTTACCTTTAAATAAATAAATAAATAAATAAATAAATAAGTAAATACATAAATAAATAATAATAATAAATCTGACTTAAAAGAAAAGTTTTTGATGTTGTTAAATGTCACATATAACAATTTAAAAATTTACATAAATACTTTAAAAATGTAAAAATATACAAAAAAATCACAGATACATTTAAATATCAATAAAATATTACAAATATAAACTTATGCAATTGACAAATAAATAATTTGAAACAAACAAATAAACATACGAAGGCGAAGAAAGGTCACACCAATTTTTATTTTTATTTTCAGTACAAATTTCGACATGTATCTAAAAATTTCGCGTTAGATTTCGAAATTCCGACTTAAATTTCAGAATGCCGACTTAGATCTTGGAATTCCGACTTATATCTCGGAATTCCGACTTAGATCTAATCGAATTATATAACGGAATTCCGAGATTAGAGTCATATATTTATGATTAAATATCATAGATCTAAGTTATATGATATTATAATATTAATTATATATATATATATATATATATATATATATATATATATATATATATATATATATATATATATATATATATATATATATATATATATATATATATATATATATATATATATATATAATATATATATATATATATATATATATATATATATATATATATATATATATATATATATATATATATATATATATATATATATATATATATATATATATATATATATATATATATATATATAGGAAATCCCATGTAAATTTTTGATACATTGAAATATTGGCTCCCCTATTGAATTTACAACACAATTCTATTGGACTATTTTGAAGACGTGGATAAGATTAGCTCACATTGTAATTCACATGCGATTTCCTTTTTTTCTGATAAGGCAATTAAAAGTTATTTAAGAAAAACTATTTGTAAAATCGTTGCGTACCTGCTACATACCTTTATGAATCCACCAGTAATAAATAAAATGTCTTGTCAAGTTGTTAATTCACGTTTTACTTTGTATTAGTTATTTCAAAATGTTTTACAGTATTACAGAGAAAATAACAAACAGACACATTCCAAGTATGACAAAAGTTCAAAATATCGTTCATAAGTTTGAGACAAAAGGTACGGTTACTAATAAAAGCAACTGCTTAGAGCGAAATAATAATGTACTCGAGGAAAGAGCTCAAGAAAATAATGCCGATTTAGATGTATTTCTTCATGTAGAAGAAAATAAAGAAATCAGCACCAGGCTTCTTGGCAAAGTTGTAGGAAAGGATCACAGCACAGTACTACGCAAATTAAAGAAATATAAATATCATCCGTACAAATGAGAGCAGATTTTTGTTTTGAAGTTATGGAAATGGCGAATAACGATAGGGACTTCTTACGCAATATTTGTTTTAGTGACGAATGCACCTTCTCATTAAACAATGAACCAAACGTTCAAAACATCAGATACTGGAGCAAAGAAAATGAACACAGATTTGTATCTACAAGGACTCAATACCCTCAAAAGGTAAACGTTTGGTCGGGTATATTTGGATATCGGATTATTGGACCTTTTTTCTTGAATCACAATTTGGAAACGGAAACTTTTTTAGAACTATTACAAAATCAAGTGGGGCCGGCATTGAAAGAAGTTGCACCTGACAATCAAGCCATTTGGTTTCAAATGGATGGTTGTCCTGCACACAATTCACGAGAAGTAAGGGAATATGTTCAAAATGTCTTCAATGGACTCACTATAGGACCAAATTACACCATAAATTGGCCAGCTAGGTCTCCTGATCTTTCGCCAAACGACTTCTTCCTTTGGGGTCATATCAAAAATGTTATTTGTACAAATTTAAGTTATCAAAATTAAGAAGAATTAAAAGTTTCAATTTCAGCGGCGTGCGATCAACTATCGGCATTTCAACTTCATAATGTAAGAACTGAATTTTATAACCGTTTAGTATATTGCTTAGCAGTAAACGGAGGTCTGTTTGAGCATTATGTAAAAATCTTATTAGGTAGTTCAATGTAATTACTTGTATTTATTAAATAATTACAACCATTATTTTCTCTTCAATACTGTAAAACATGTTGAAATAGCTAATACAAAGTAAAACGTGAATAAAAAAGTTGACAAGACATTTTATTTATTACTGGTGGATTCATTAAGATATGTAGCAGGTATGCAACGATTTTACAAATAGTTTTTTTAAAATAACTTTTAATTGCCTTATTAGAAAAAAAAACGAAATTTAGTATGTGAGCTAATCTTATCAACGTCTTCAAAATAGTCTAATACAATTTTGTTGTAAATTCAATAGGGGAGCCAATATTTCAATGTATCAAAATTTACATGGAATTTCCTATGGCCAGTCTGGCGATGCACCACCCGGTATATACATATATTTAATAATTTATAATATATCTCCAACAAACAGTGTAATATAAAAATTGGAGTTGGAGCAAATATCTAGCAGTGCATTAAAACAACTGGTCAGTGAATTCCGGCTTTATTCAAATGAAATACGGCCGATCTTACTGGGGAAATATTTCACAGTTGATTTATTTTAAAGCAACAACACATACGAAAGATAAACTCAAATTTGCACATAATAATAATTAATATTTGTTAGCAGTCAAAACTGTCCTACTAAATTATCGTTATAATGGAATCGGGCATTATACCTGAACGATAAATGTGTATTATTTAGATAATAATGTATTTATCTTATTTATTGTTCATATTTTGTATTACACTGTGCTTTGTTTGCCAATATGGTAGTGTCTAACAAAAATACTATCGGTAACACTAGAATGCCGGACTTCCATTAGGTATCCAAATAACCCAAAAATGGATAAAACTTTTTAAATTTCTTCCTTGTTGAAACTGATTACTATTAAATGGGAACACTAGAATGCCGGACTTCCATTATCGGTTCAGCAATGGCTGCCAGATATTTGGAATGTCGATACTAGGTTTGCGAAATACATTTTGGTTGTTTACAATTATTACAGCCTTTAATTTTTTTTTTCTTTCGGTGGGTTTCTTTATGAATATTTTTTGCTTCCTACCATCAAAGGCGGTGTTGTTTTGTGTGCAGCAATCTCTGACTTTGATGTTTCACCTCGTGTCGCATTTTTTTGTTTTTTAACTCTAATTTTAGGTGGTGGTATAATATTAAAATGTCATTTTAATATTATAACATATTCGCGTGCCGATATTTTTCTAAGTTCCTTTAATATACGAAATTATCATAGATATTTGGTCCTATAGAGTCTTGCTTAAGTCAAAGTTTTTTGTCTTAGTTTGATATTTCTTGCAGGAATGCCTTACTGTTACATAAGGTCACTGCGCGGGTATATAGAGTTCGTATGACCTCTAGTTTTGTTCCAGATTTTCTGTTTTTGCTCTAAAATAAATTCACAATATTGGAACTTAGCGGTACTTGTGTCGTCACAACGCGTTTTGGTCTGACGACAAATTTCAAAGGCCAAACTTGAACTTTAAATCGTAACTACGCCAAATAGTTATTTTCCTAACAAGTGCGCAAAGTGATACTTTTCCGCACGCGAATGCCGTTGCAAGCAGTCAAGTGCGGAAAAGTCACTTTGCGCCAGCGTTAGGAACAAAATTTTTCCTACGAGCGTCAGATAATACCAATATTAAAGCAATGATTATTTTTTAAATTATGTATAATCTGAAAGAACTACTACAACATATTTATAAATGGGAATTATTTGTTAATAACATTTGCAACAAAAGAACAGTTATTAGCATATTGTAAATTAATTGCAGAACCTGTAATTTCATTTAGCGGTTGGCTTATGGAAGCGCTTATTGTACGGCTTGATGGGAAAGGGTTGACTTAGCTCAGGAGGGAGTTGTTCATGGTCAATATTTTATTCGACGTATCCTTTTTCTGATTTGTGGATTATCAATGTAGCTCTCAGCTACAGCCGTTGATTTCCAGCACCCAAGTCGCTTGACATTGGTAATTCCTTCTCCAGAATCCGCTAACATCGTCGCAGAGGATCGACGAAAACTATGTCCAGTATACTCTTCTGGATTTTTTAATTTTAGGTATGCAGCAATTTCTACCCATTGAATTTATTCCCACACCTTGGGTACTGCATGCTCCTTGTTTATACTGGACAAAAAAAAACGTCTGTGTGGGGTATGTGGTTTTTGCAAATTTGCATATTTACGGTACAATTGCAGATAAAGTCCGTTATTTGTTTCATCGGACACTACAAAGATTCTGGAAGTGTTATTTTTACTGTCAGGAATTTTCACCACTATCAAATTTTCATTATTCTGTATGTCATCAATCATAATTTTTGTAAGTTCATCTCTTCTACAAGCACCGATTGTATCAACTTTTATTAGAAGGTAAATATTATCAGGTGCTTCTTTCATGAATCTTGAAACTTCTTCTTTGCTGAAAATTTTTGATTTTTTTGGCCGGTATCCCACGTTTTGGTGTTTAATTAGTGATGTTAGCTTTAAATATGAACTTAAATCAAGGTTCCTTTTTACTTTGAGGACACATTTTAACATAGAGTACTTACTCCATAAAGTATTAGGTTTATATGTTTTTTGCATATCCGCAAAATAGGCCAAGAACATTTCTTCTTTAATACTTTTTGTCCCCTTGCTGAAGCACCAGTTTTCGAAATGACTATATTGATTCTCATATTTTTCACGGATTTTGCTGGTAATAAATTCAAACTTACGAGTATTTGCTGGATCAGGATAGAATTCTTTCCTCATCGGAACTACGTATTTTAAATAATTATTTTTGTCGGATTTATTTAATTAAAAAAGATACTATGAGCCTTTTCATTAAAAATGCTTGTTTGTATTGAAATTCATTTATGCAATTGCTTGTTCATATGGAAACGAAGAAAAAATTTGACAAGTGTTAAAATCACCAAGATTACATATTGTTGCTTAATTAAAAAAATGTTTTTTTTTGTATTTTAGTTTAAATATTGAAAATTACGAAGTAACAAACAAAAAAGAGAATAAACTAAAACTTGCAATGGCTTCGTATATTGCATGAAATAGCCTACAATTACTAAAATACATATAAATCTTGCTTACCTGTAAGATTGTAGAGTAGTTTTACTTTTCCGCATGGCGTGCAGAAAAGTTCACTTTTCCGCACGCCGTGCGGAAAAGTGCAACTTTGCGCACTCAAATGAAGAAAATATATTTGGAAGATGATTTTTTTAATAGACGAAGAAATAGATTTGGCGTGTTTTTAAATAAAAATAAATTTTATGCAACAGGTCTTATCAATAGGGCTGTATCGAGTGCACAGTTAACTACGGAAAAATCAAGAGTCTACTTAAAAGACATATATCGATGTCTTTAGGTAAGATATAAAAATCTTACTCTTCGACGTCGGGCTAAAATCACATTTAGCAAACAGACATCAGTATTTACCGGAGTGGGTTTATAATTTTAAAATCGAAGAATTTCTACTGTCACGGTATGTACTAAGATGTAACTCCGTTGTTAAAGACAGTTGAAAAGCAAATATCCTGATTTTTCTGTTGTTTCCTGTGACTCCCTTACTAGACGCGTTTCGCCTGCCTAACAGGTCACATGTGTATTATTTAGATAATAATGCATTTATTATGTTTATTGTTTATATGTGTATTACATTGTGCCTTGTGTAAAAATATGGTAGTCTCAAACAGAAGTAAATACAAAAGCGTTTTTAGGTCTTTATAAAATTCTTAAAATTTACCATTTGTTTAAGAAAGAACATATTATTTTTTTCTAAAACTAAATACATACTTTTTAATTATATAAAACATATTTTTGCATTGTTGTTACATTAAAAATAAACGTGTATTTTTGAGATAATAATGTATTTTATATATTTGATGTTTATATGTGTATTACATTGTACCCTGTTTTTATATATGGTAGTTTTTACCAAAAATAAATAAAAAAGCGTTTTTGAAAGCTTTTAAAATTTTTAAAATCAAGTAGTTCTTCGATGAGAAAAAATATTTTTTATAAAACTAATAACATATTTTATAGTAATACGATACGCATTTCTATAATTGTCGTTACATTAACAATAAATGTATATTATTCAGATAATAATGTATTTATTGCATTTATTGTTTACATGTTTTTTTGTTTAAAAATATAAAAGTCTCTTAAAAAAATAATACAGAAACACATTATTTTTCTATAAAACTAATTACATATATTTGAAAAACACAATAGTTATTTTTATATAAGCTGCTACATTAACAATAAATGTGTAATATTTAGATAATAATGTATTTATTATATCTATTGTTTATATGTGTATTACACTGTGCTTTGTTTAAAAATAAGGTAGTCTTAAGACAAAAATACATACAAAAGCGTTATTAGGCGTTTTTAAAATTCTTGAAATTCAGCAATTGTTCAAGAAAAACATCTTACTTTTCTCTAAAACTTATTACACATTTTTTAATAATAAAAAATGTATTTTTATAATTGTCGTTACATTAACAATAAACGCGTAATATTTAGATAAGTATTTTATTTTTAGTAATACGATACGCATTTTTATAATTGTCGTTACATTAACAATTAATGCGTGTTGGATAATAATGTATTTATTATATTTATTGTTTATATATGACCACATTGTTCTTGTTTAGAAACATAGACTTTTACAAAAATTAACATAAACGCATTTTAAAAGCTGTTTAAATTCCTTAAATCAAGCAATTGTTTAGGGAGGAACATATTATTTTTTTATAAAACTAGTTAAGTATATTTTTTAATAACAAAACATGTATTTTTATACGTGTCGGTACAATTACAATAAATGTGTACTATTTAGATAATAATGTCTTTATTGTCATACTAATTAATATGCATTTGTAAAGCTGTGAATAAGAATTAAAGAATGCCAAGGAGCTGGTGATAGTCACTTAGACAACATAAGTTTTAACAAATAGTTGTTTTTAAAATTTCAGTTTTTGTGGCTTTAAAAAGTAAAAATTAAAAATTGGCATGATTTGTATTTTCTTTTTAATTGTATTTTCACACTGGGAATACCCTTAACGCCCACACTGTATAACTATATTGAAATTTTATAATAATCTGCTTGTGCATAAGATTACTGACAAATATATTTAATTTATACCTGTTCCACCCACGTTTCAAACATTCGAAATGGCACCTGATTTGTCAAAACGGTAATTAGATCATTAGCCAGGACCAATTGTTATCATTAAATCTCTCACGAGACAACACCATCTCAATTAGTAATGTTAATTAAGCAGATTCATTAATAATAGCAAACAATATATGATTATTATCGGGGAAATGTACGTCTAATGCAAATACATAAACTAAACAATTATAACTATATCTAAACTTATGAGGGGGTGACTAAATTATTAGCAAAAACTTTTACTACTGTAATGAAAATTACTAAAAAATTATTTATGCAGTTTATAGATACTTACTAAGATTCTTTTTGTCTGTTTATGAACTTTTTATTTAAACATTATTTGCAGCCCATCTTTAACTTATAAGAAAATCATTAATAAAGAAAGTAAGATATGCTATTTTTGGTATTGAATAGGCTGACTATTAGTGAACGAGGGGACTTATTCTGAATAAGTTTGCAATTTGTTTAACATCAAATTAAAACAGAGAGGTTAACAGATAAAAAAAAGGTAATAAAATTGCAAAAAGCAAATAACAAAGGTCAAGGACAAACACGGACATATTACAACAAACCGGGAAGGTATTTTAAAAATAGTTGAGGACTTTTAGCACCTACTATATAAAAGCCAAAATAAAATAAATTTAGACTCAGAAACAATACTATAAATATTGACAAGTAAAAAAGGCATCGTTAATCAAGGGTCAGAATTACTGCCTAATATTACACTGGACGAAAAAAAGGTGACACTGAGAAAAACAAAAAACAATTAGGCCCTTGGACTGCGTAGTTGCCGATGCAGTTAAGAAAGGTGGGAACTGTTTACTCAAGAAAATAGCAAAACTTTTTAATATCTATCTTTTTAACAGCTCCATACCAGACAAGTGGTACAACGCCATCGTGATCTTGATTCACAAAAAAGGAGATACAAATTTGTTGTTCAGGAAGTATGTGCTCAGGTCGGACTAAAAATGAATATATCAAAAACGAAATTTATGACGAATTTGGTCCTCAGTGAAAATATTGCTATTGGTGACTGTAAGGTGGAGCTGGTGGATACATATCTTGGTTATAAAGTACGAATTTCGAGAGACAACCAAACCTGCGAAATAAAAAAAATATGCTCTCTTGAGCTGCATATGGCAGACTTGGCGATGTGTTTAAAAGTAATCTCTCAATTTGTCTAAAACAAAAAAAATCTAATCATTGCATTCTACCGGTTATTATCTACGGCGCCGAAACTTTAACTTTAACAGTCACAACTGCTAAGAAGCTTAAAATAACACAACGCATGATGGAAAGATCGATGCTTGGTGCATCACTTCGTGACCACGTTAGAAATAAGGACTTACGGGTGAGAACAGGAGTCACTGATGTTATCTACCAGGTGGCTAAGCTTAAGTGGAACTGAACTAAACATGTTGCCCGCCTGACAGATGGACGATGGACAAAAAGGCTGCTTGAGTAGAGACCAAGAGCTGACAAGAGAAGCAGAAGAAGACCTCCCTCGCGATGGACGGACGATATCAAAAGAATAACCACAAACTGGATGCAGAGCGCTCAAAATAGAGGACAGTGGGCAGAAATGGAGGAGGTCTTTATCCAGCAGTGGATGCAAAAGGCTGATTGATGATAATGATAATGATAATGAAGACATTTTTTCTAACTGAAAATGTTTATATTTTTCACACAATTTTAAATCTTGATTTTTTGATTGTCTGAATAGCATTACCGCCAAAGAGTGAACAGATATTCGAATCAATCTCTCAGGTGTAAATGACACAGTAGACGAATGTTTTGACAGATAATAAATGTTTTTAAATAAAAAATATATAATTTTCAATTAAAAGATATACGTGAAACCGAATAATCATATAAAAAATAGGACATTCCATTTAAACAAGAGTTAACATGACCACTAGCAATTTTGTTTGATGCTTAATATTTTTTTGAATTCGGCGGAGAAAGTTATACAGGAGGACTACTTAAGTTTTTTTTTTAAGTACAGAGTGTCCCATTTATGATACTTTTATAGGATATTTCTGTAATTGCTAGTGCTATCAAAAAATTTTTGCTTGCTTATGACAAACAGCGGAAAATTTAATAAAAATCATTTTCAGAATGACCTTATATTTTCTTGGTTAAAAAAATACAGAAAAATGTTTTATGTAAAGGTTTTTTCCCAATAATTGTTCAATAATCTTCCTTAGTACAAGTATACAAGGTCAGGTAAAAATTTATTGGACTAACCTCATTTTTTAAAATGGAACAAAATATATATTTTAACTTAGCATATAACACACTTTGGATGATTGATGATTGGACAAAAGCTAATATCCTAAAAACAAAACCTATGTTGACATTGTAGCTAAAAAGATATAACAAATTATATTTTATCAGACAAGGAGTAGAAGAAATATTTGGTCAAGAAAATAGATTAAAAAACTGTAGAAACTTTGAAACAAAATGAAAGATTCAGATTAAGGCAACAAATAACGGGAACCATCGCAAATGTTCGAAAGCCCTCTGTTGTTTTCAGTCATAAAAAAAAAATAATGCACCTTTAACATCTTTTTAAAATAGATTTTAGGGCATTCATGATGTGTAATGGTTTTATTTCTTCAAAGGCCTCGCATAATCTTTGATTAAGTTATTGTCGGGTACAGATGACTTTTTTTTAAATTTTATTTTCAAATACTCCCTGAAGAAAAAAATCTGGAGGTTTTAGATCTGGAGATCGTGGTGGCCACCTTACAGGTCTATGTGTTCCTACCCAACGGTTTCTAAAGTAAATATTTAAATACTCTCTTATTTAAAGAGCGTTACGGGTAGAGGGGCCATCTTGTTAGAAGTAAATCTCTATTAGTTTTTTAAAAGGAACATCATCAAGAATATCAAAAGGTTTGATTGGAGTATGTCCAGATATATATCTTCATTTAAATTGTTTTCAGAACAGCGAATAACAATTAGAATGTCAACAAGTTG
>JAHBCN010023507.1:0-12534 GCA_019359885.1 Listronotus oregonensis | reverse complement strand
AAGTTAAATTTTCTTAAAAAGTGTTCTAATAATTAGAAATTTTAAAAACCGTAAAATTGGTAGTTTGCGAGCTACAGGCAAAAGTTAAAAATGCACCATTTTTTTTTTTAATTATCAAAAAAACCCATAAAAGATAAATAAAATCTGAAAGCAGTTTTTAATTTTGCAATTAAATTGTCTAAAATTTTCCCCTAATTTAACCAACACTGAAATTTAATGGTTTCCGCGTTACCAATACATGTAGGCCCAATTTGGGACACACTTATTATTAAAATAGGTAATTTAAAATAGTTTGTCCCAGCAGAAAATAACCCATACTAAATAAAACTTCAGTAATAGGAATACTAACCCCGGAACTATTAAGGGTTAGTTGGTTAAAATTAGCAAAAATTTTTAAAAAAACCCCCAAAGGTAAGATTAAATGAGGCAGAAAATGAAATTTAGATTATTCAGAAAGGGATTGACTGGGTTTTTTAGTAAAAGTTGATTAAAAGAAAAAAGTGATAAATTTTGGATCAACATTTACTAGTCAGAGTTGACTTTACCTAGGGAAAGTATATTTCTTTACTGCCTCAAATTATAAAAGTTGATTTTTTAAAAGGGAAAAAGGGTTCAAACTAGCAAATTAAAAAAAAATAAAAAAAAAAACCCTTTTAAAAAAAAAGATGTTTTTTAAAAAATATTTATTATTTGGGGGAAATTTTATTAAGGTTTAGTTCAGTTCAGTTTTACTTTTAGTGATTTTTTTGGGTGTGAAATAAAATTGGGAAAAAAAAAAGTCAGGTTAAAATTTTGTCAAATATTTCCTCTTAAGCAATACTTAGTGAAATGCATCAGAAAATTGTATTATAAAGCTTCCTGAACGTCAGCTACGTTTCCGCCGCGTTTCAATTGGGGGGTTTCCCCCCCAAAAAAAAACTTTCAGTCATTTCCGTCATTTCAGTCCCTTCGAGGGGGGCGGGCTGACCATGATAGTGAAACATTTGTGGGGACCCCAAATGACCACAGGAAATTTAAATGCGGGGGGAAAAAACGGGCCTCAAGTCCAAACAAAAGAAACTCTCCGGGGGGTAGAAAAAAAAAAAATGAGAAGGAAAAAAAACGACTGATGGAAAATGGACCTCCGAAAAACCCTACAAAAAAGGGGAAAAGAGTGCCGAAGAGACCCCCGGGACGAGGGCAAAAACCCCTTTCCCAAAAAATTTCCAAAAAGCCCAGGAAGGCACCCTACCCGGACCTTACAGTGAGATTGCCGGGCCCCGGGAGACCGTCAAGACAAGCGCCATCCCGATGTAACCATGGATAAAAGGCAGGTGGATCTGATCCAAGAAAAACTGGTGGACCGGATGGACAACACTTCCAGCGGAAGTGGCAACCTTATCAAGTTCACCAAAAGTACCTTCAGTGGAGAGGTCCTATGGATGACCTCCACAACGAGGCAACCAAATTTAAAAACAGTGCCAACCCTGGAAGGACTCTGGGAGGGGGCGGATTTGACAATTGTCGAATCCAAGGACCTCCCGAAAAAAAAGCCCTGTTCATTCCGGGCAAAAAGGAAACCAGAAGAAAGGGTGCCACGCCTGGGAGGCAAACCCAGGCTCAGAGTGGGAGATGGCTTCTTCCTGAGTAAAAAAGTAGAAAAAGAGGAGATCTGGGCCTTAGCATCGACATGCCTCATACCAAGCCTTTTGAAAAAAAACAATTCCGAGCTTTCTACAAGTTCGAATGGAAATTTTCCGCCCATAGGCCACTAGATGCCAGGGCGAAAATCAGGGTGCGCAAGCCAACCGCAGCATAACCCAAAGCAGAAAAGCCCCTTTGCTAACCTAAGGAACTCGAGGGGGCCCTCATCAAGAATCTGGGTCTGCGGGGGAAAGGTAAGATTAAAAACATAAACTTTAGACAGAAAAAGAAACCACCGAACCCCAAAAAACGGTCTAACCCTTTTAAGGCGGACCTGGAATCTACCCGAGAGGGACAAAGCAAAAAATAAACAATAAATGACCAGAAATAATGACGGATCAAAACAAGACGCCATATATCTGCGTAAAAAGAGAACGCCCATTAGTGATAAGAAAGTACTGAGAAATGTGCCTGGTGGAACCAGGAACTCATAAAACAAAAAGAGGGAAAGGGGGCAAACAAAACAGAGCAAATCGGATGGGGAAGATAAAAAAAGGGCCCCTTTACCGAAACAAAAAGCTTGAGGAAAGTAAGAGAGATTCGTGGAGAAGGCACTGTAAGGAAATCGAAGAAACTTATGAGGCAGCCAGACTCCATAAGATTCTTTCGAAAGAACCTAAATTACAATATTTATTTTAAAAAAAAATATGAAGAGTATCACAAGAACGGCTTTGACCAGAGAGAACTACTCGGGGTACACTTTCCGGGATGAAAAATAACCAACATGTCACTGAAAGACTGCAAAAGTTTAGACCTAGAAATCCCAGGATACTGCTCCAGGAGGACTGGCAGGCAGCAAAATCAGTGATTAAGCAGACTAAATTAGATGGGCGATAAACTCATTCGAACCGTATAAATCGCCAGGACCGATGGATTTATCCAATAATGCCCCGAAAAGGGCCAGAACTTTTGCAACATAGACTGTGTCTACTTTTAAGAGGCAGCCTAGCTCTGGGCTATATACCAACAACCTGGAAACTAATCAGGGTAGCATTCATCCCCAAAACCTGGGAAAACCGGGCAGGGTGGGGCAAAATCTTAAGACCAATAAATCTGATGTCGTTTGTGCTAAAGACCCTAGGGGAAGTTGCTTGATAGGCACATCAGGAAGAACGCATTTACGAACAGACCTCTACACAAGGACCTACATGCATTCACAGCAGGTAAGTCCACAGAAACAGCATTGCCTGAACTTGTGGAAAAGGCCGAATATGCTCTTAAATACAGGGGGTACTAATGTGTGCCTTCCTAGATATGGAAAGAGCCTTTGACAACACGTCCTTCTATCTATCTCAAATGAGTCGAGGCGCAGAGGAATCGACGCAACAAGCTGCAGGTGGATAGACTGCATGCTTAAGAGCAGATCAGTATATACTTCAATTCTTAAAAACTTTTTTAGCTGGGGTTGAGCGAGGTTGTCCGCAAGGGGAGTTTTGTCCCCACACCTTGTCATGGACGACCTACTAAATGTCCTTCAACTGGAAGGGCACCAAACTTGGGATACGCAGACAATGTCGTCATTATGGCCTAAGAACAATTTAACAGCACTGTTAAGGATAACATGCAACAGGCCCTAAACGCAGTCACCAGATGGACGAGAAAGAAGGGGCTAAACATAAACCTCCCAAATCAGCCCCAGTTGCCTTCACAAAAGGAGAATTTGAGAGGGCTTAGGACCCCTGAACCTACGAGGTGAAACAATCAAATTGTGGAAGAGGTGAAATATTTGGGTGTGATCCTTTTTCTTACCCGAAACCAACATCTTTAGAAAACAAGAAAGAAAAAAGGAGATGACTTCATATTAATCAAACCCGCTCATGGGAAAATATGGAGCCTTAAACCAAAAATGGTTTATTGGTTATACACCATGGCGGTAAGGCCTATGATAACATACGCATCACTGGTACGGTGGACAAAATGCGACAAAGAACGGCTGTTACAGAACTGGTCAAGGACAGAGACTTGCTTGCTTAGCTAAACAGCAAGCAAAAACAACCCACCTGCAGCCATGGAGTGTCTCTTAGACCGTTCACACTTAACCTCATAGTGATGGGAGAGGCAAGAATGAGCTACTTCGACTGTAACAAAACTAACTGGTGTCTATGCTAGTATGGAACACAGCAACATAAAAAGTCAGGTTGGCGGCAACATCCTGGACGAAAGAACAGACCAGATGATTCTCCAATACTTATTCAACAAAACTTGAGGTTAAAATTCCAGATCGAAGTGAGTGGCAGCAACCCGATCTCTCCGGCACGATTGGAGACATCATCTGTATACGGATGGTTTTTAAACCGAGCAGCGTTGAATTCACAATTCTCCATTCCACTAGGAACACAAAGTGATATTTCAAACACTGTTCACACACACTTTCGTACTGCACTGTGCGAAAGAAAATAACAGGAGGGCTTATAAAAACAAGCGGATCTGCATAATAACAGACAGCCAGGCGTTACTAGGGGCACAAGTAAACCCCAAAGTAACGTAAAGGCTGACATGGGAATGCCAAAAAGAACTGGAAGTCCTAGGAGAACGCAACAGGGTAACTCTCCTGTGGGTACCAGGACATTCGGGAATAAAATTCAACGAAAAAGCGGATAAGCTAGCGAGACATGGATCATCCACACCATATTTTGGACCAGAACCTGCCCTTGGAGTAACCAAAACCACAGTACGAGGGCAAACCAGGGAATGAATCCGAATCAAACACAAGAGAGAACCTCGGTAGAATAAGACATGGAAAGGGCTTCATAAGGGGCCCATCCAAAAGAACAAGAGAAGAACTACTTAGACAAAGTAGGAAAAGACTTCGCATAACAGTAGGGTTGCTAACCGGGCACGATAACATAGGGAGGACACCTACACAAGATAGGCTCATACAATGGGGACCCATGTTGCAGAATGGGCGACGAGGGGGAAGAAACAGCCTACCATATACTGTGCGAATGTGAAACGTTGAACCACAAAAGACAGGCATTTTTCGGGCAACCGAAAATGACTCCACAGGAATATATTAACCAACCAGTCTCGGGGTTATACAGACTTGTAGAAGGAACAAGACTAATGGGAGGATTGGTATAAAAGATAATGGGAGATTAGGCACAAAAAGTCCAAGAGGTTGCGCTGCCTCTGGTAGTAAATCAAGACAGCTCCCAGGAAGAAGAAGAAGAAGAAGAAAAAGAAGAAGACAATAACATGGTACATTATACGACAGCTGGCCTCTCGAACATAAAAAATAATACTTTTAATGGATTCATCTCAAATAAAAATTTACCTGATGATAGCTTATATGCAACTATGGATATATATATATATATATATATATATATATATATATATATATATATATATATATATATATATATATATATATATATATATATATATATATATATATATATCATGTATTGTATCTTGGTGCAAAAACCATTTTAGAAATAACGACAATAATTTAAGATACGGCATTTTCTCCCTGATGAAAATTTGTTAGCTGATTGTCAATATACTGCTGTTATTAATAATTAAAAAAAATAGCCAGCAGTAAGTCGAGGGAAACCCTGTCAGCTGATGCGTTTAAATAGGCGATAGATGCTCCCGCTAAATCCTGCGTTATAACTCTCCAAGTATCAGCTGACGGTTTTTGCATCGAGATACAGCGAGCTGATAGATATAGATATTTCTTCATAGTTGCATATAAGCAATCATTAGGTAAATTTTTAGTTAAAAGGAAAATATTGAAAGCATATTTTTTTTTTCATCACAAGCTACCAGTTAATGTTAATGCACCTTGTTATAGTCAGCTGATTTTTTTTTCTTCGAGATATTGGGTTAGCAACATCGTCGGGCGGGATATAGGAAATTCCATGTAATTTTTAATGGGGTCAATTATTGGCTTCTCCAAGGGCGTAGCTAGAATTGTACATAAGGGGGGGGCAGACAAAGAAAATACTATATTATATTGTTTGTTTTGATCGTTGTTTTTACCATATGAGTTTCACATGAGGACTATGAGAAGTGAAGGTAGTAATTAAAAAAATATATAAAAATCAGGGGTCTGGTGTCGTTTAGCTTCATTCGATTAAAAAAAATAAATATTACAGATAAAAAGAACACATTTAGTAGATTTCAGTAAGAAAAAATCCAAATAAATGCATTTTTGCAGAGAAAAATTAAATTAAAAGTCGAAAAAACACTATGTTTTTAGGTTAAGTAAAAGGCCAGAATTTGAGACGTTGTCAAATAAAAAAAAAGATTTAAACTTAGCTTTAAAGCATTATGGATTAAATAAAAATACACAAATTTAAAAAAAAAATAATAAATAAGGTAAATATCTGAAAATGAGGTCCACCCTATTTTTGCCTATAAAAAATCAAAAAATTCAGATATCAGACTATTTTTTTCATTTTGTTCGATGGTGCATTTATAATAAAGAAAATTTATAATTTAACGAGGAAAACCTAACGACAACTAACCAGAACGAGGAAATAGTTTGGAAGTTGTTGTTTGTTAGTTCTGGTTAGTTTTTTCTATACAAAAAAAATCTTTTTTGGTAAATGGAAAAAAAGAACCTTTAATAATAACAAATTATTAGAAAACATCCGGGAACATTGCTTATTTAAGGAGGGAATCGTAAACAAAACGACATTTTAACAGCTCACTGCCCCAGCGGAACCGCAGCTGACGTTCACGAAACTTTATGATAAAACTCTCTGATGCATTCCACTAATTATCGCTTGAGAGGAAGTTGGTCATGTAAATCTGTCACTGGCTTCTACACCAAATGGTTTACCAAATAAAATCAACTTTTCTTGTAGGTGTACTTAAGTTACAGAAACACAATATTTCTCAAAACTGGGAATAACGTAGTGCACAAACCCGTAGTTCAATCATTTGGAAATGGTAAAGCTATATTTGAAGATGGATCTGAAGAAGAAATAGATAATGTAATATTTTGCACAGGTATGATATACATAATGTATAATGTGTCCCGTAAAACGTAGACTATGAAAGATTTAAAGATTTTTTAAGTTTGAAATTAAACGTATATTAAAACATTGTATTAGTATTTAATTTCAAAAAACATTAGGGATCTTACACATTATAAGACTTTATTATTGAAGACATTGAGCTGCATTTTTAACTACGTTAGATTTTTTATTTATTAACAAATAATGTTTTTAGGTTACCAGTACTCCTATCCATTTTTATCTTCAGAATGCGACATAAAGATAGAAAATAATTGGGTAAAATATCTCTATAAACATATCATTAACGTAAATCATCCAACAATGAGTTTTATGGGAATTGTTTATACGGTTTGCCCATTTCCTTTATTCGATATTCAAGTAAGTGTTAAAAAAAATAAAAGTACTTCTATTACAAAATTAATTGATTCGGTAATTGTCTCGAAAGTTGCCTCCTCTCCGATTTTGACCAAATTTTAAACGGGGTTTGGGCGCTGATTACGAATCTGCAAAAAATTTTTTTTTGGCAACGTTTGTTTCGAGATATTCATCATCAAAAGTTGAAAACCAAACTAACCTTATTTACACTATTTCTCCCTTTTTGCACAGAATTTGATTTTTCACATTGTCAAATATTTAAAACACCTTTTAAAAACTTGTTTTTATATTAATTTTACATTTTTCCCATTTAATTGCAAACCTCCACTTTCACACGCCGCAACGTTAGGCAACCATGTATACACTAGCCTTTTTGTAAACAAATGTGGTTGCTGCCTTTGAACTTGAAAGTTCGCAATTTAATGAAAAAAGGTGAAAAAATAAATAAAAATACAAGGTTTTAAAAGGTGTTTATAAAATATTGTGTGCCACTTTAGTGTAACAATCAAGAATTCTGTACAAAAAGAAGGGGGAATATAGTGAAAATTAGGTTAGTTTGATTTTTAACTTTGATGATGAATATCTCGTAAACGAAACGTTGCAGATTCGTAATCAGCGCCCCAAAAAACCCCCGTATACCAAATTTGGTCAAAATCGGAGAGGAGGCAACTTTCGAGACAATTACCATTGATTCAATTATCTTAGTTTATAAGTATAATAATAGTATATTACGTAATAAGAGTTGTAAGTAGCATATTCCGCACAAATGGAAAAGTTACGTTGGATGAGTGGGTAATTGCTTTACAACACGTATTATGTACTATACTTTACCTTGGTCTACCTACAAGTACTTACTGACCCAATGTGATTCATATTCAGAAATTTAGTAACAAATTATACAAAAGTACCTAACTTATATGTCTTAAATGCCTATAACTTTTATTCGAAAATGTTTGTATGTATGCGGTTTCTATGACTACAGCTGTCAACGCGCCCTCATGGCCTACTCATGGCATTAATAAGGATTCCGTTTGTGATAGTGATTTAGCATGTAAATATCTACTTCTATAATATTTCACGTGCGTTTACTTTATGTACGTAATGGGCTATTTACTATGCCCGTGGGTAGTGTGTCTTTGAAGCACCGAAAGCTAATAAGATCGTGTTTAATGAAATTATTTTACGCATAATATTTTTAATTACTCTTTTGTCTATTAAAAGCAAAGCTAGTTTTTTTAACTTACTACTTTTGTCTTAATAAAGCTATGCATTGGATTTATTTACAAAAAAACATAATTTGCTTAATTACTTTTATTTAAGATTAAATAAGACTACTTTAAAAAATTACTAAGAACGTAGTTTTGAATTACAGTAAGATAATTTTATTATGTAAGATTCGCATTTTTTCTTTGTATTTTGATCCATTTATCATTAAAAGAATTTTAAAAATTATTATTGTATTATCCATTAAAAATAAATTACAGAAAATTATAATTAAAAATTATGTAGTAATCGGTCATAAATTGACTTGTATCTGTTTTTTTTTTGCATTTTTGCTATAAATTTGCGGGTATATTTAAAGTATACGTTTTTTTAGATGGTTTTAGTATAGCAAGTAATAAGGCTTGGCACATTTTTGCACAAAACCGTATTGTTAGTCGTTCTTTGAATACATATTGTTTTTAAATAAAGTCGTTTTGGAAATATAGATATTTAACGTAATTATAATACATGGTCCAAAACATTTCTAACACGTTTTGTGTGCAAGAAAAAAATAATATTATTTACTTAAAAACCTTTTAAAATTTCTTTAGTCTTTTCAAAGGTGTTAAAATAAACCTCCGTTTTACCTTATACACATTCTAGTGATTCTAGCTCTACGGCACATACTTTGCGATGCCCAGAAAATTTCAAAATGGTTTCGTCCAGATCTTCGTGGGTATGTATCTTAGTTGCATAAATCATATTGCACATATGACCCAAAAGATAAAAATCGAGATGATATCAGTTGACCCTCGATTTAAAAAAAAAATACCTCATGTATTTCCTAAATATTATTGACAGGAATAAACAAAACGTCCAACGTAGTGTCGTGTCAAGACAAATACCAGTCAAATAAATTTCAATTAGGATTTTCGTTAATTTATTTTTATGGATAAAGATAATTTTTTAAATGATTTTACTCGCAAAAAGGGCAAAATACAATGATCATAAGAATATGTTGCATAGAAATGATGAAGTTTTTATTATTTGGTGCTAAAAGTACTAAAACCCACAAACAAAATATTTGAGGCCTAATAACAAGCACATATTATGTAACCCTCTTAAAAATTTTACGTAATTTAGAAAGTTATTAACATGCAAGGTTAAAAAATAAACAACTTTACCAAATTTATCAGCCTACCTTTAACGGTTCCAGAATATTACGCGAAATGTGACTTCGAAGCTCATTTATCTTAGGAGATTTCGGAGCGAGTTGCTGAATTTTTTTTTCATATTTTGGGAAGTGCAATAAGTCCACTAACTTTGGGATACCCTGTATTTAAAATCGAGCTTTAAATATCCCGTTATTCATTTTAAACAAAACAAAATTAAACCTGATATTAATTTCCTCAGTACAATCAGGTGATGCAAAATTGCCTGATTTAACCACAATAGTCAAGATTGTATTAAGGTTGAAAAAAGCCTTAACTTATAAGCGCCAAGTCCAAACGAATAAAAATCATTAAACTTCATAGCGTCTAAGATTTCAATTAGCAGGTTTACACATTACAGCAATTGCCACAGTATCTACAAAAAGCGTGAAAACAAAGATTATTTCTCGGTATTTATACGTTCTTTATTCTTTCCGTGTTTTAAACTTGACTTTGCATATTTCCCAGTCTTTTTCTATATCTGGAAACGGCTTTCAGCTCATTTGCGGTTTCTTATATAGTAGTGTTTAAGGAAAACTCTACATTTCAAGTCTATAAATTATTAAGGCGCGCTAAAATCCATGTAAATTAGAAGATATTTCCTTTTAAAAGGTTTAAAAAAATATGCCGGATGGTTAGCTTTAGCACTTTAAGAAATACTTTGAGGTTCACGTCTATTTTTGTAGATAGACAAACATTTTTTTGTCATCGGATGATTTAAATAGAATGGTCCATTCATAGAAAAACTTTTCATCCTAAAAAAGAATCATTTTATACAATTTATAAATTACCAAATTAACAACACTTTTTTAAATTATTAATTATTTATTTGTTTTTTACTTCTAACTGTATTTAAAGTAATAATAATATCTAGTTAGTTTTTGTCACCTTGTTTTGTAATCCATATGTAGACATCAGTCGTGTATATTAACTACAAAAAGTAAAAGGGCTACTGTTTAATTAAAAATTTAATGATATAATATAGGTAAAAATAATAAATTATTTCCATAGTAATTGAATTTCCTTTTAAATAATGAGGGGGCTAGGTCCTCCCTGAACCCCAAGCATACGCCACTGTATGTAGGTCTTTTTATATGACAAAAGTATTTTATACAATTATTAACTTATTTTTTTTTTTTAGACCGGATTTATTTTAGAGTTTTTAAAAAATAATACTAAGATTTCCAAAGATGAAATGATGACCGATATTCTTAATGATGTTAACTGGAGAAAAAAACACGGATATCCGTTACACCATATGCATAAAATAGGAAGGGAATTGCATAAAATTTATTTTGAGATTTAGCAGGGTTCAGCAAAACTGAAGAGAAGTAGGCCTGTAATTCAATGTTGTATGGACATCTGAATAATAATAGAAAGTTCAAAAACGTTCAAAATTATAAACGATGAGGAATTTATTGAACTTAATTAAAAGTCAAATATTTATAACACTGTAAAAAAATTAAATCTGACTTTTTTAATAAAAATGTAGATACTGATAAAATATTTTTTGTTTATTATATTTTTTGGAAAGCTTTGGTTAGCAAAATAACGATAATATCGAGGTTTAATAAATGGTTTTAAGACTTAGACCTGGTCTAGATTAATAAAAAGTTAAAATTTACAGTTTAATAATTGTTTTGTTTATTAAACAGAAAATTTATTGCTGAGCATGATCTGAAAAATATATAATAATAAATATTTTTTTTACGTATGGATTGGCCAAATTTTAACAGTTGATCATTTAGACGGAGAGCTTGAGCCAAAAAAACATCGTCATCAAAATTGGAGTTTCTCCCGTAAAATATGTTTATTTAGTATTGTTAATTATGTTTCCGCGCTGGCTGACAACCTTATGGATACGGGGGGAAAAAAGGGGTGAAAGTGAAAATTTTTTTTAAAAACGTCCCTTTTGGCCCTTAAATTAACCCCCCAATTCTAAACCAAAAAAGGGGAAGGGGCAAAAAAAAATCTTTCCTGACCACAAAGGGTGTTTTTAATTGAATGTCCATTTTAAGTTGGCATTTTTGGTCAATTTTAAGAAGAATACTTCATTTGAATATGTCCTAAACTCCTAAGTTTTAAGATACACCGGGAAAAATTTTCTAAAATAATTTTTTTTAAATATCAATAATACTACCTTAGATATTTTAATAAAATTTGGTATACATTCTATGTGCCAAGAGGCATTTTTGTGTATTACATTTTTTTTTTTTTTTTAGTGGCGTTCGTACGAAATTTGACCCTCTATTTTGGCAGATATTGATGGTACGTCACTATATCTCTTAAAATAAAAATATTTTTAAATCCCCAATCATTTATAAGCATAATATAAATAAGATAACCCCAACTGGACAAAACATTTTATCCATAGCTTCGGCAGTTCCAAAAAAAAATTGGTTTCTCTTCCGGCCAGAAATTTTTCTCTTCTTCCAATCTGTACACTCGGATGTATCCCAAACAGACCCTCTTTTTAATATTGTTCTCATGTCTGGGGAAGGGTCCCCACCACACTTAGCATTCTGGGCTCCATTCAAAAAGAGCCGTTCGCCTTTTAATGATCCAACGCTCACAGAAAGGCTTCCTTTCTTGCCCACCGTCGAGTGTAGGGGATCTGTCGCTCTTCTATGGGATTTTCCGGTTCTGCTCAGAAGAGTTGGCCAGAACCTTCTCTGGCAGCTCCCAAAGAGCAACACGTAGTGCAACTTTTTTGAACCTTTTACAGTTCAGTTAGAGAGGCCCCCAACTTCCCGCTTTCTTCGTTCCTTCATCCCTAGAGTGTAAGTTATGGAACCTGCTGCCCCAGAAGCCTTCTCCTCCCAATCTCCAAAAAATTTAAATCCCTGTGAACAAACCCCTCCCCCCACACTGAAGACACCCACGGTACGTTAACAAAGGGTCAGCCTTTTTGGACTGTCCCAAATAAAAAAAAAAAAAATTAAAAAATTTTTTAACTATTTTTTTTTTATTTCCACTGACTATTTTTTAAATTTAGAATTGATGAGGGTGTATTTTCTATATCTATAATACATAAAAACGCCCAAGACCCCCCAAAGTGAGACAAACCCCTACGAGCCGCACTCATGCTCTCTCAC
>JAHBCN010023506.1:0-12601 GCA_019359885.1 Listronotus oregonensis | reverse complement strand
CCCAATTAAAAAAAAAAACCCAAAACCCCATTATTTCATCCAGAATGAGTTATGATTAGGCAACGCTCTTGAGATCCTCACAATTAAACGACGCCGCGCACGGTTAGTAATTGGATGGGTGACCGCCAGTGATCACGGTACCATTGGGTGTAGTTCGGAATCCATGTTAAAATTGTAGGACCCATCTGGAAGTCATTACCCAGACGTTAAGGCCATTCTAACACGGCGCAACTCAAAAGAAACCAGTTACAAACTTTCATTAGTAACCCGTTACTTAAGCGTCACTGCTCATATAATACCATAGCGGCTCGCACACGACGCGACTGGTCACTAATCATCACGTCGTGTGCGAGCCGCTATGGTATTGTATGAGTAGTGACAAATTAGTAACAGGTTACTAATATAAGTTTGTAACTGGTTTTTTTTTAGGAGCGCCGTGTGAAAATGGCCTAATACTCGCGTCTAGCGACAGTCCCGCTGGCGAGCTTCTTGACAGTGTTGACACATGAAACATGCTTTATTTTGTAGAGACTCAGGACGTAATTTAAAAAGCAGGCTTTTTCTAAATAATGAATTTAATGTTAAAAAAGCAAATCATGGGTCTTTTCTAATACGTCTCCGCATTTTTACGTCTGAAATATAATTGGGGAAAATAAAAAGCCGCTTTGCTAACCAGAACTAACCATCACCGACTAGAAATTAGGGCTTTTAAATTTGTCTAAATTATCCCTACATAGAAGTTATTAACAATATTTTTATAATTTTTGATATAGTAGAAGTTATTACCTTTTTTAAAAGTGTAATTATATATTCCCCGGGTTTTTTCTAATACGTTGTTACAATTTTGTTTATAACTTCTACAAATAATTTAGACAAATTCAAAAGTCCTAAGTTCTAGTCGGGTATGGTTAGTTCTGGCTAATTAGAGCGGCTTTTTATTTTCCCCAATTATAAGAATTTAAGACGTAAAATGCGGGGACGTATTAAAAAAGACCCCAAATTATTACATTAAAATGTAATTTTTTAGCAGAGCCAATATCTGCTTGTTTTAGTACTTGGATATTTTTAACGGAACTGGGGGATAAAATGGGTTAAACATCTTAAAACCCTGCAGACACGGTATCTAGTACTTAGGCTTCATACAAGCTTTCGTGGGCTATCATAAAGATTTATTTATGCCTGTAAAACTGTTCTAATTATTTTATTACATTTTTGTCGAAGCTACAGGACAAGGGGTTTTTGAGATACAGTATATCGATATGCTCCAATAAAAAATGTATTAATTAGAAATCACCTTGGTGAATGTAAGTAATAAAGCATTTCAATAAGGTATGTGAGAAGTGTCCGAAATTTTTTAATATAAGTATATATTTTGGTTTTGTCTTTGTTTATTAGATTACCAAAAAAATACATAGGCTCTTACAACATCTTAAATACTTCGAAGAAGAAAGGTTAATGGTAAAAAAGTTGTGCGTTATTTGCACACAAATTTAAAAACTAAACCTAACCAAAACCTTTTATATATAAATATGTATTCTTTATTATAATATTTCATCTGCAGACTGCCCACTTGGAACAAGTGCAACAAAGTACTGCTTCAGTCATCAGATCCCGTGCCTATGCAGCAACCCAATTGTTAAAACAGCTTAATGTACAATTTACAAATATTCTGGTAAGTTGTTTGTAATTTTCACCAATCAGTAGTTGCATTTACTTTTGGTTCTATTAGTAAATAATTCAAGTTTAAAAATGTATTTCATTTAGTCCAAAAAAAATAAAAAAAAAATAAAAAACAATAAAATGTACCGACGACAACAATATCACTGTCAAGCCTTTTATTTAATGGAAACGAAACATAACGCTTTTAAATTTCGAGTTGGTATATTTTATCATTATATGCCGATTTTGGATATAATAATATCCGCCCATCACTTCCGGTTTAGTCGGAAGTGACGTGAATTTTACACCCTTTATATTTTTTAAGATTCAAATTTTACAAGCCATTCTGGATATAAAATTTGTAATATCCTATACATACGTTTGTTGGTTTTAAACAAAATGGTCATTAAAAATCTCCAAACGACCACACCCACACATTATGCAGTTATATGGAAAAACAAAACGTTTCATAACTAAAAAAAATAGGTTTAGATAAAGTTCAATTAACGGTGTGCCGTTAAAATTTGTAAAGATATATTAATAAAAACGTCGATTTATGCAGTGCTTCCTGTAAAGCGGGAAATAGTATTTAGCGGAGTGATTTCGTGAGTCTATCGTGTCGTTTTTTTTTCTGGCGTAGAACCAAGTCAAACAAGTTAGGTTCCTTTGAGTATGTCACTAGGCATATGAAATCGTATTTTACGACATTTTTTTGTGGTCTAGAACTTTTTAAATTAATAAAAACTGATTTTTTTTTAATTTAAAAAATATATATTTTTTTGTTTCCACCGCCATAACTTTAAAACTATCAAAAATTTCGAAAACTTTTTTGTGCCAAATTAAAGCCCGCACTGTAGCGCTTTTAACCTTATAAACTGGGCACAATTCTCACTTTCATTCCTTTAAAAATCAGATAAACTAAAAATATATATTTTTTGTATTGAAATTTTCACCAATCGATAAACTTTTTTATTTGTGAAAATATTTTTATACATGCAGCGAAGAAAATATAGCCAATTAATCACAAAAGTTTTTGAAAAACATTTTTTTTTCCTAGAGCGTATCCTTTGGCAACAGCGATTTTTTTTTCAGACGTAAAAAAGTATCATCGGGACCCAATAGTAATACATTAGTAGTGGTGGTTGTCGAAATTCAGTGTGCTGTATGTATTTAGAATTTTAAAACAATGAAGCCAATTATTTGTTAGAAAATTGTGTATGATGGATACACATTTTTTTACGAAGACAAGGATTGTTATCATTACTATCAATTGCTGAAAAAAGGCAGGACAATCTAGCAAAAGAAATTCTGTCAAAAAAAGTGATAGTTTAATTGGCGAAATTAAAATAAAATATACTAAAGACTGTCGTAAATCTTACACAATTTCTCAAAACTATTATCATAATTTGCAATCAGACAGTGGCGCCGGTCCTTCAAATTATTGTGGCACTAAACTTAAATGCAATAGTTTCAATAAAAAAATGTGCTTTTTGCAACACTAGTAAAAATAAAAAAAAGAAAGGTTAAATTAAAAATCTGTTTAAACAACTAATTTAAGTATTATTATGTACTTACATAATATAGTTGGTACCTTTATATTAGTTTATATTTTGTATTGAAACAAAATACGAATTTTATCCTTATAAATAATGTTTAGGGTATTTATTTTTTTACATAATACTGAATCTTTTTAGGTAGTAAAAAAGCTACCTATCAAAATATTAATAAAGCTGCCAGGAATAGAAATGACATTAATATGATATCTGAATTACGTGGCTAAGTTTTATTTGCGTTTGATGATAAATTAATCATAAATTATGTTACAGCCACTACATATCTGAAAGAAAAATAAAATCACACAAAAATAGGAAAACGGATTCCAATACTGCCACGAACCTATCCGAAAATAGATCGACAATATTTACCTCTTCTGCGAGTATTGGTAGTGATATTCAGATAGATCTTTTACTTCCTAAAGAAATGTCCAAAATTTAAATTTTATTAAGAGCTGCTGCCATAATACGTAGTGCAATGTATGTCAACTCAAAGTTAAATTTCCAACATGTACTTGTGTGAAAGAAGGCCTAAAATGTTGTAAGGAGTTCAAATTTCGTTCCTGCAATAACATTATTAAAGATTTTGAGGCAGAAATGGATTAAATTTACGAAGAATGCTAACAATGAAACGCCTGATAGCTACTTACATATTACATTTTTGGGTCTGGTAACGAAAATCATCCACGGAATTGGACAATTTTTAAATTTGCAATATAAAATATACTTTAAATATTATTATTTAAGACACAAAAATGCGGATGAAGTGGTTTTCACCAAGCAAAGCGCAATAAAAATTCTAAAAGTTGCTCATTATTTGACATTTTATTTGAACTATTTACGATTTACATGTAATAAATACATGCACCGTTTTAAGACCTTTACAGTGTTGCTAAATGGAAATATTATTAATTTATAATAAAAAACTTTGCCATTACCATTAGTATAATTTTTATTAAATCATAAATATTTTAAATTCGAGCCAGTAACAAATATAACAAGAAAAAATAAAAAGCCGTTTTAACTAACCAGCACTAATCATGACTGACCAGAACGGCGCATTTATAATAAAGAAAATTTACAATTTAACGAGGAAAACCTGACCGAAACTAACTAGAAGCTAACCAGAACTAGGTTATAGTTTAAAAGTTGTTGTTTCTTAGTTCTGGTTAGTTTTTTCTATAAAAAACAACCTTCAATAATAACAAATTATTACAAAAAATCTGGCAACATTGCTTATTCAAGCAGCATTCAGACACGTCAAAGAACGGCATCGTATCATCTCTTTATATGGAAAAAAAGAAATTATATATTCCTGTTTAAAAAAGGCGTGTAACGAAGCCCTAGTTTATATTTTATGTACTATATTTCTCAGATTTAATCAAAAGACATAAAGCATCGGCAATTTTTTGTTGCTCAAAGTGTTTTAGAAATAATGAAGTTTTAAATGTATATTTAAAAAATAAGGAATTCCGTGGGTTGTTTTCTTTACCAGTACCCAATAAAACAAAAGTTTAATAAACCTACTAATTAGGTGGGTAATTAATAACAATGATTGATATTTTTTTATGGGTTTAAAAATCTACCCACCTGTTTTGGATATTTTCAATTTTTCTTTTCTAAACAACTTAAGCAGTTCTTAGATCTGCGTTTAAACCTGTCGATAAAACGTAAACTACTACACTTCCACCGGACCGTAAGGTCTTTGCAGTCGGCCGGCTCGCTAAGCCGAGCGCGCAAAAATATGACTTTGGCCCGTTAAAAAAATATCACTGACTCAATACTATAAAAGGAATATAATTTTTTTCCATTTCAAAACTTTTTTTAAACATTAGATACAATTTGTACGCAGCATGTATATATAAATTTTCAATAATAAACTTTTTTCTCGATTGCCTAAAATTACGCTACTGAAAATAACAATTTTAAGTTTCCTACTATTTTCAAAATTAAACAAAAAATAAAACAGCTTCAAGTGGGACGTTGTTCAAAGCGCTATTGTGTCTACTTTAATTTAAAAAAAAAATTAACTTGATAGCATGAATATTATTAGAGATATAGCAGTGGAGATGATAAAAAACGTGTTTTATTGAAAACCGATTTTTTTCGGGTTTTTTCGAAATAAGAAAGTTCTCGACCACTAAAAAATGTCGTAAAAAGTGATTTCGTGTACACGATTACCTTATTAAAGAATCCCACTAGGTCTGGTTTGGTTCTACGCCGGTTTTTTTTTCTCGACTTTCCTTCTTCCAAATTTTACTCCACTAATTATTATGAACTCAGCAAATAGAGTCTTCAAGAAAATTTAAACTTAACATCTTAAATTTTTATGGTATTTATTTGTTTTTCTATATAACTGCATAATGTGCGGTCGTGTACCAATAAGGACAGGTACAGAATATAATTCAGGTTTTATATCAAAAATGGCTTCTAGAATTCCAATCTCAAAAAATATACAGGGTTTTTTATTTAAAATATTAAAATTTACACCACTTCCGATTAAACCAAAAATGATATACAGATGTTATATCCAAAATCGGTATCTGATGACACAATATTTTATCCTAAACGAATATGTTCTCATTCCAGAAAATAAAGGGCTTAGTAGTGATTTCGTTGTCACCGGGTATATTGCCATTTGTTAAAACCAAGTTTTACAATGGGTTGTTGTAAGTTTACAAAAATGAAAGGTTTACCATATCGTTTTGTCTAATAATCCCAAATTTGGCGAAACCAGACATATATAAATATATGGGATTATTAGACAAAACGATATAGTAAAGCGTTTCTGGTCAATTACAGAAATAAAAATAAAAATGCAAAGTTTAAAATTGAAATAAGCCAAGGTGCAAAGGCACGATAATTTGATTAAAAAACTACCCTAAAGTACGACAATAAATCTCTTCTAAAACAGACAAAGGCTAATTCTGATTTAAAGAGACGAAAAAATATATATATATATATATATATATATATATATATATATATATATATATATATATATATATATATATATATATATATATATATATATATATATATATATATATATATATATATACATATATATATATATATATATATATATAATATATATATATATATATATATATATATATATATATATATATATATATATATATATATATATATATATATATATATATATATATATATATATATATATATATATATATATATACAGGTATTCATTAGAAAATGTCAATACTTTAGGTACGTAGTCAGGGTCCAAAAATAAATATATAAGCCTATACAAATATGGGTCCGCAAGGCCTTTGTTTTCAAAATGCAGGGTGTTAAATTTTTTTTTTAAATTTTATCTATTTTTCAAATAAATCTATAGATAATGTAAATATTGAGTAAAATTGGTATCCGTCGTTTTTTATACGATTCAATAATCTTATTATTTTATTGTAGACCTATATTTTTTTATTTTAACAATCACAATTTTGTATGGTATTACATATTTATATAAATTAAATAATTGTATATGTATATTATATAATATATATATTATTAAATTATATGAGCAATGTTATAATATTTATTATATAAATACGACGATCTATTTTATAATAACATAATTATAAAAAATAAAACAAAATGTATAATTAAACAATATGTATTTTAATTTTATAAAATGATTGTTCTTAAATTATGTTTGGTAAAACAGAAGCTAGATTATAGTTAAAATTTACCATACTTCTAAGCACATGTACTCTGTGGTAAACATCTGTATTTTGAAAGAATATCCCATATTTGTATAGATTTTATTATATTTTTATACTACGTACCTGAATATTGACATTTCTCATGATAGAAAATTCACATATATTATATATATATATATATATATATATATATATATATATATATATATATATATATATATATATATATATATATATATATATATATATATATATATATATATATATATATATATAATATTTTGTAATTTTTGAAGTTGTAAATATGGGAGTTGGTAATTAGGCTTTTGATTACCCAGAAAAATTGGAGACGTCAGCTAAAAAAGCATTTTGGAAAATCCCCCTAGTAGTAGAATGGGGGGTGAAAGTTACTATGGAACTTGGTTATTTCTGGACTTAACTATAAAAACTGGTATGTAGGCTACTGATAACGATTACAAATGATCTGTTTTACCATTTGTGTAATTTGGGGTGTTAAAATGGAGATGAAAGTTTGTATAGAAAAATCGTCATTTTTAAAGTTGTAAATATAAAAGTTGGTAATTAGGCTTCTAATTACCCAGAAAAACTGGTGACGTCAGCTACGAAAGGATTTTGGAAAATTTCTCCCTCCCCCCTCCTAAAGTAATAGAATGGGGGGTGAAAGTTAGTATGGAACTTCGTCATTTCTGGACTTAAAACTATGAAAATTGTTATGTGGGCTATTGATTACGATTACAAATGATCTTTTTTACCATTTGTGTAATTTGGGTTGTTAAAATGGGGATGAAGGTTTGTATAGAAAAATCGTTATTTTTAAATTTGTCGATATTGAACTGGGTAATTATGCTTCTGAATACCCAGAAAAATAAAAGACAACAGCTAAAAAAGAATTTTAAAAAGCTGCTCCCTAAATAGGGGATTAATTTTTGTATGAAACTTCGTCATTTTTGGACTTAAAAGTATGAAAATTGCTATGTAGGCTACTGATTACAAATAAAAATAAATAAATTTTTTAAAATTACATAAAATTGGGGGTTAAAATGGAAATGAAAGTTTGTATAAAAAATGTCATTTTTAGAATTGTTAATATGGAAGTTAGTAATTACGCTTCAGATTACTCAGAAAAATAGAAAGTGGTAGTGTTTTTGGAAAATAATTCCTCGAGGGGTTAAAAGGAGGGATAAAAGTATGAGAAATTTGTACTAATTCATTCACAAATATATTAGAAAATAATGACAAATAAAATACGATAAAATAAAATTGCTTAATGGCATGACGAGTAGCGATACGCAGTGGAGTGTGTTATGGAAGTAGGAGCTCGAGGAGCTTGATGTGATGTGACGCGATGAAGTAGGAGGGGGGAGGCAATAACCCGCGGGAACGTGAAAAAAACAAAACAGCCAAACTTATGTAGTCAGCGCAGGCGAAATGCTATAGTAAAAAAATAATCCCCATCAATTTCATTGTTTTTAAAAGTATCTTATTTTTTCCTATTTTTAAAAAGGATTTTTTATTTATATTTAGTTACAACAGAATTAATTTAAATTTGTGTTTTATTTTTACCAATATGTAATAAGAGTACAGAACTTAAAGCTAGACTTCTGATAGAATAACAACTTTTTTAGTTTTGGCATTTCAGTTATTTATTGTTATCTGTTTCTTTTTTCCAATATATTAAGTGATATAGAAAATGACCCAGAATTATTTATTGAATTTTGATAAAAACTTGTAAACATATTTGCTATCAGGGAAGTATACTCTGATAAAATTTTGAAGGCATTCCGAGCCGTACTTTTTTTGTAAAGCCATTTTTTGTTGTATTAGAATCCAAACAATATGAACATGTTTACTTAATATTCAGTGATTTTTCTGTGTTGGATTTGTTTCATTGCATAATTAGGCCTAGAGTTCGCCGACGAGCTAATATCACTCAACTTTCCGAGTTTGAGAAGAGGCGGATAATCGGGTTACGTTAAGCCCGATTTTCTTTTAAAGAACTCGCTAATCGGGTGAATTGAAACGAAGTTACAGTAATGGGATGTTGTCGAGCGTGGTTCCAAGAAGGTCAGAAATAGACGAGTTAAAGGTACTGGACGCCAAAGATAGGCTACAGAGCGACAGGGTCGTTATTTGAGGTAACTAGCACTTAGAGATCGATTTTCCACAACAAGTGCATTTGCGAACTAGTGGTTTGATGCTGTGAAAAGGGCAATAACGAGAACAGTTTATGGCTGAATAAGGTCTTTTGGACTGTTTTCATACCGTCCCCATTTTGTACTACTCTGATCCCACAGCATCGTCGGCAACAATTGATTTGGAGTAGGGAGAGACTTAAATGGAATATGGAATGAAAATCAATCGTATTTAGCAATGAGACCAGATTCTGTTTGGGCACACATGATAGCCGTGCAAGAGTAAGAAGTGGTGAAAGACGAAACGTCCAATTTTCCATCTAACGGCATATTCATCGCACTGTGCGTGTTATGGTATGGGGTGCCATTGCTTACAGCAGCAGGTCACGATTAGTGTTGAAACCACATCTGCTTCCCTTTTTGGAAACATTGCAAAATCCACTTTGTCAGCAGATAATGCACACTTCATGTCGCACGTGTTAGTTTAGACTTTCTAGAAGAGTCCTGTGTAAATTTGCTTCAGTGGCCTCCTCGATCTCAAGACATTTCCCCTATCGAACATGTATGGGATATGATGCGAAGAAGGTTGCAAAATTCACCGCACCCTCCACAAACATTGAAGGCTCTACGAAACTAACTTCAGATGGCCTGGGATACAATATACCAAGAAGACATCAATCACCTAATCCAATCAATGCCGCGACGACTTAACGAATGTATAGCAAACAGAGGAGCTTTGACACATTATTAACATTAAGGTGGGATATGTCAGCTATTTAGCAAAATTTTGAATTTAAATTTTAATCACTTTGCATTTATCAGTAGATCTATAAAGCGTAAAAGTGTGCTCAAAATTACAGTACCTACTCCTACTTGGTGTTGCATATTTTATGTCACTTATTATATAAATCGCAAATTTTCTATATTTATTAAATTAATTTTGTTGTTACTAATATTAAATACACAATCGTTTTTATTGAATCGTATAGAAAACAATGAGACTATTTTAAAACGAATCAATAAATAAAGTGTCCCATTAAGAAAATGGTAATTTTATGTCGTATCTCTGTTGTTTTAATTTAAAGCATTTAAGGCATTGCTTAGAATTTTAAGGGAATAAATACACAAGATGACTATTTCACATGTTTTTTTAAATATAAAGAAATCCATAAATGTAGCCCTGTTTAGTACTGGTTTTCTAAAATCAAATCTTTTTGACTTTTTTTCAGGATAACTGGGCCCAGCAATTGGCAAATCCCAACGAGCCCCACAAAACAGTTTTATCTGTTCCAGAAATTAAAATTCAACAACTGAAGGCATTTCATACCAATGCAATTAGGAACAAAAATGGATTTGAACATAGTACGACCACCAATTTTGCTTAGGATCGTTGAGCTATATTATTTATTATACTTATTACATTTGTTTTACCTTATTACTTACTTGTGTTTATAGCTACGTACATTTTTTAGAGCTACTAAATACTTTATACTTACCTTAAACCAACGAACTCTTAAGTTTGTTGCCTTAAACAATGGGTTAATAAAAGAACAATGTAGCCTAGGTCACAATTTGTTTGGAATATTGAAAAACTATTATATATATTTTTTAAACTTTACTTTTTTATTGAACCATTATTATACTTTTTTGACTTTGCCAATCACTTAAAATTAAGACCTTCTTTCAACCGATTTTTATACAAAGATGCTTCATTTGATTAACGTGTTGTGTTAAATTTTTTCTAAAGATTCATTATTTCAAAAATGTCGAACCAATATAGGGTGTATATCAAATTTATTAAAATTTGGTAATTATGTTTGCTTAAAATATATATTTGACAGGCTAATGATATTTGGTACATTAACACCTACAATAAAAAAACAGTTTAAAGATAATAAAAATAATAATAAAAATCTACGTAAAATTTTCTTAGTTAAATAAGGGATGACAAAAGACATTTAGTCATTTGCTACTCCAATTATAGCCAATTTATGACTTAATTATTAATAATTAAATATACTACATCTACAATCGTAAAAAATGTCTCCGTCCCAGTGCACTTTGTTTTTAGAATCATTATTAAATTTCGAATGAATATATATATATATATATATATATATATATATATATATATATATATATATATATATATATATATATATATATATATATATATATATATATATATATATATATATATATATATATATATATATATATATATATATATATATATATATATATATATATATATATTACACATAGGTGGCGCCACTAGTATGAAATCCATATGATTTTAAGTTAGCCATAACCTTCAAAAGACACGTGTATAAATTTGACAGCAGTCGGACTATTAGTTTGTGAGTTATTATGAGGGAAGCAACTTTGGTTACTTTAAAAATAATGAATAAAAAGAAAATTCGTGTGTTAATAAAGCATTGCTTTTTGGTGAAAAAAAGATGTCGAAGCCAAGGCTTGGCTTAGTAAACATTATTCCGACTTTGCACCAGGAAAATCAACCGTTAAGAAGTGGTTTGGTAAGTTTAAACGAGGCGAAATGAGCACCGAGGACGATGTACGCAGTGGATGCCCCAAAGAGGCTGTTACCGTCGAAAACGAAAAAAAATCCACAAAATGATTTTGAATGACCGCAAAGTATGGTTGATCGAGTTAGCTGAGACTCTAAAGATATCGAAGGAACGTGTTGGACACATCGTGAATAAATATGTGGGTATGCGAAAGCTCTGTTCAAGGTAGGTGTCGCGCGAGCTCAGAATCGGCCAAAAACAACAACGAATTAATAATTCTGTGTTTGGATGCTCTATTAACGAGTCCTGTCAGGCGAAACGCGACCAGGGAGAGAGTGTCATAGTAAACAGCAAAGGGAACAGGTTGTCTGCTTTTAAACTGTCTTAAAAATGGAGTTACGTTTTTCGTACATACCGAGACCGTATGGAATTTTTCCGATTCTTAACAACATAGTTACCCATTCCGGTAAACCCGGATGTTGATTTTGCTAAATGCGATTTCAGTACGGCATTAAATATAGGATTTTTATATTTTACTGCAAGACAATCATATTTGTCTTATAAGTAGACGCTTGGTTTCTCTATTGTTAACTGTATGTATAGGGTTTCCAGTTTTTGTATGTTTTTCTATACTAGATCCTTTATTATAAAAAATAGGAAGATGCGGTTCGCGGCTTATTGTCCTATTTTTTTGTGAAACTTTCAATGCTGTTAACAAAATTTTCATAGCCCTCTTAGTTTCTAATATACAGGACGAAATTGAAAATCTGTATTTTTTTACTCGTCCCTGTATTTCGATTATTTGATAACTTATAGAAAAGGTAAATACGGATTATAATAGATTTTTTTGTAGAATTCAGTGACGTACTTAGTTTTTTTCCCAGAGCTATAATTTTAATATATTGACCAAAAAAAGTTATTTTTAATGGAACACTTGTATATTATTTTTTATTCATTCGCCTTTTTTAAGATCTTCTTAAAAATATATAATTGTCCATAATTATTTTAATGGAAAA
>JAHBCN010023505.1:0-12653 GCA_019359885.1 Listronotus oregonensis | reverse complement strand
AAAAATTTCTTTAATGTCGCCTTAAATATAATTTTAATAAGTTATAATATAATATACCTTTAATCACACATACATACAAATTGAGGCAAAAAACCATAATCATTTTTAATTTTCCAATTTTCATCTTTTTCTGATTTTTAAAAAAAATTTTTTGCAGTAATAATAAAATTTTTTTGGTTTAAAAGGGTATCAACTTTTGCCAGTCGACATAGTAGATTTTCTCTCTTTCCTACAGAATTTTTATTTAATCAATTTAAAAAAGTTGTTAAAGTACTTTTTTTTCCCCAAACTTTTTTTTTTTAAGTAAAAAACTTAAAAGTTTAGAAATTTAAAAAATTTTTTAGGTACAAATTTAACCCCCAAAAAAAAGGGGTAGCAAAAAATTTTTCTTCAATTTTTATTTTGTAAAAAAGGGGCCTTTTTTAAGATTTATTTTATTTGGCATCTAATCTATTGTAAATATTTACTATTTTTCTTAGAATATGTATAATAATTACATAGATTTGTTTATTTTATTAGTGACGGCATTTTTATTGCATTGTTGAGTAATACTTAAAATGTAAATGCATACAGGACGTGAAGCGTATTATCAAACGAATTTTAGCATGTGTTGTAAAAAAGCTGGTAATTTAAAGCAAAAAAATCTGAGATAAAATACCATTTCAAAGATAAAAAGAATCTTAAAAATTATTATTAAGTGGTATTATAGGGACAACAAAAAAGACCTATATTAAAATACATATAATATAGTTTTATTTTTGATAAAGAGGGAAGGCAGCATTCCGCAACTTTAAGGCATGTAATAACCTTCTTTACAAAATAGTAGTTTGCTTTATTTACTTTTTCAATTAAATAAAATTTTCGACAATATTAGATAAGTAATTACTACCCTAAAGAAGCCATGTCTTTTAAAAAGAAAGGATGTTTCTTCATTATGGATCATATTTATTGAACGACTCTCGTGTAGCTTCAATTTTTGCAAGAACAAAGCGGTGAATTTGTTGCGTTTTTTATTCGATGCAAAGCTGTTAATAAAGCTAACTAGTTCATGTAGTCCATCTGCACGTGGTTAGCTTAAAAAACTTTTTTAAATGGAAAGTTATGTTAAAAAAAATCTAGTTTTAAATATTAAAAAAAAAATAAACTATTTTCTCACAATTCTTTTGCTCTCCTGTTTAGAATTGTTTCTAGAGTCAATACGAAACTAAAGTTTAAACATTGTTAAAGCTAAATCATCTTTTTAATAAATTATCTATCCTGGTTTCTGGGGCCCCATTATTTGGCTCCCTTACTTTTTACGAAATGTAAGTAATTTTAAAAAAACCAATCCGACAAACCCTCTTGCCAAGTTTCAAAAAATTTTAATAAGCGAATCTTGAATTTTTTAATTAAATGAAAACAAAATTCCCAAAATTTCGGTTCAAAAACCAAACACCCAGTAAAATAATATTGCCCTGACATAGGAAAAGTGTCAATAAATAAAAAAAAGTGGGTTTTTAAAAAAAATATGAATTTTTTAATCGACAAAAAGTATCCATAATTAGTGGCATTATCGGGAAACAGGGTTTTTTTTCCCACCAAGTTTTGTCCATTTGATTTAAACTTTGTCAGTAGTTGAGTCCAAAGGTCCGTAATAAAAATTGTAAATGTTAACTCAGGATATGAAAATAAAGCGAAAAAAAGAAAACAGAGATTTAAATTTTTTACTGAGTGTGGAGGAAAACAAAATGGTTAGTACTAGGGTCCCCTTGGGCAAAAAGGGGAAATAAACATCATACAAGGTATGCGATTTGAAAAAACACAAATATTTTCTATTAATTCGAAAACATCAAGATTTGCAGAAAAGAAACGAAAAAATTTTTTTGTTTTAAAAAAAAAAGGGGGTTTTTTTAATGTACTTCACCCTCAAAATTTTTAAAAAAATTTAAAAAAAAATTTTTTAAATTGCCGGTATTGGAGCCAAGAAAATAACATCGCTTTGTTCATACTCGGACCCAAAATCCCCAAAAAAAAGTATTCGGGGGAAAAAAACGGACCCATATCATTGAACCCTTTTTTTTGGATATAACCTGACAGCGAAACCTCTTTTCTTATTTCAAAATCAAATTGGACCCGCCTTTGGGAAAAGTTGTTCGGGAAAATAAATGATCGGTCCAAATGAAAGGTTGCCCCGCCCATTGCCCATTTTTGAGTTCCTGAAAATGCTTTTTAAAGGCAATTTTTATTGGTCCACGGTACCGGATCTTTGGCCAGCCTCCCTGATCTTTCACCGAATGACTTTTCTGTGGGGTCACTTAAAAAGTGTCATTTATAAAAGTGTAAAAAATTTTATAATCTTAACCAGCTCAAAACGCTATTTTTTTGAATGTAATAAAAATTTTGCAACTTGGGAAAAAGAATTTTATGATCGTTGGAATATTTTTTGGCTGTTAATGAGGGGGTTTTTTGAACATTTGTTTTCCTTGTAACGCAATTCTTAGGTTTTCCCCGGGGTTTTTTAAAGCAAAAAAAAAGTTTATCAACATTAACGGGTTGGGAAAAAGAGCTAAAAAATGGTCCCTCAAGGCCCGAAAAGGGGTTTTTCCCCTAATATCCCCCCAAAATTTTGCGAATTTAAAAAGTTTTTTTAATGACAAAAAATAAAGATTGCCTTGTAATCTACAAAAAGGGTTTTTTTAAATTTTTTTAAAAACCCTAAACCTGGTGTCGTAAAAAAATTCTCCGTTAGTTGCGCCCGGGGGTTTCCACCGGCCCCAAATTGTTTTATAAAATTTTTTTTATTAATAGGGCGTATTATATTATTTCTTTATATTTTGAAATTTATTTGAGCTGGAATAAAACCACGAGAGTTTTTTTTAAATTTTTTATTTTATTACAAACGGCAAATGGGGAAAAAAATTGAAAAATAATGTATTTTTTAAAGTTAATTTGAAAAAGATCATAAACTCTTAAAAAAAATTTAAAAAAAATACAGTTAATTTTTTTTATTTTTTTTTTTTCTTTTTATTAAAGATAAAAACCAGAATACACAAACTGTTTAACCCAAAAAATTGTTTTATCAAAAAAACTGCAAAGTAAAAGTAGCATTTTCTAAATGCAATTCTTACAAACATACGCTCTGCAGTCGCCGCACATGGGTCGGGAACATTTTTTTTATGACATTTTCTTTTTTTGTCATTCTTTCGATCCCCAGATACCACATCTCTTTCGTTTCCCTGGTTCGTTATTTGATTCTGTTCTCATTTCTTCAGGTAAAACTTTTTTTAGTATTTTACTAATACCCATACAAAGTTCCCTTGGTAATCAAAAATTGCATAGTCTTATATTGAGATATGGTTCTGCAAGTTTCTTGAAAGGGAATTTTTTGTAAAGGTTTTTCTCGTTATTGCTTCGTTTTTTTTGAAAGATCCGAAAACGTTTCCCTTAACACCCCCCAAAAATTCAATAAAGAAAAAAATATAGTCATCCCTCCCCTATTCTTTGGTTTTGTTAGTATTTGGTACATTTTTGATCTATGCATCCACCCCGCCCTTTGTATGATTAAAAAAGGAAATGATTTCGGGTTTACCAGATTCTTCGTCCTCACATTCGGTGTGGTCATTGACGATATTAGCACAACTCCCTTTTCCCTTTTTTCCCGAACGTAGGAAACGATAGTGTAGTCGTTTGTAAAACCATAAATGGAAGATCCTTCAGCTCTTCCTGGACTTGGAAGGAACTGCATAGGTATTTCTTTTTATTTGCTTAAGAGTGCCAACATAGGAAAGGGCCCCCTTTTTTAAATTCATTCATAAGTTCTATGGATGAAAACCAATTATCTGTAATATTTCGGTTTGAATTAGCAATCGGATGACAGAGTCTTAACACTGACTGTGTTGGTTTCATAAAACCTTTCTCCTCATTTGTTAAAGAAAAGCCATCACTATCTTTACCACTGTAGATACAGCCATTATAGAAATAATGGGTACGTGCATCTGTTAGAGCCATAACTTTCAGTCCATATTCCCGAGGTTTATTAGGGATGTACATCCGGAACCTACACCTGCCGCGAAATCCTATCACATTTCATCGATACAACACAATTCTCCATCGAATAACAGTCTTGGCAATTTTGTACAAAACGCTAAAATACCCACGATATTGCTGCAGTTCGATCATTAGTTTTCGAACTTCACGATCTTGTGCTTTGTCAAACCTAAAACAAAAGCAACTAGATAAGCCTAAAATTATTTACACCAACTACAATTAACTCCCCTTTAAACATGCGAGCAACACATATACTCTTTTTAAAGACATAATGGATCTGAATATGTCTCGTCCTGTTCCATCTGTTGCAAACATTTCTTGAAAGTCTTCATCATTTGACTTAAAAACTCAGCGTAATACAAGATAGCGAGAAATGCTCTAAATTCTTCCTTTGTTAATTTTCTCAGTTCCGTTCTATCAGGGTTGCTGAATTTATCCTGAATAACAATGTCTTTTCATTTGTCCGTAGAATTATTTCATTTTCCATGTCTTCTGTGAAAAGAAAGCTCCATATTTTTAACGGATCAGCGATATCACCACATCTTGCAGGCCCTTTTAAGCCCCGGAAGAACCTTGATCAGATTGTGTTTTTTGTTCTTATATTTAAATTTGGGTTGGCCGGAACAGCAGACCATTTGTATCGTTTTTTGCCAAAATAAAACTTTTCATTTGTTGTTTCTGTCCGCTCTTCTTTTTGTCATTAGCCTGACTTTCCTGTGTTTCAGTATTATCCTCCTCACATTCCATTTCAGAATCAGAGTTATGGTCACTCTCTGGAAAAAAATCCTTGTCCTTGTAGTCATCCCATAGTCACTACACTCACTTTCAATTTCTCATACCACTGGCTTAATGTTTCTTCATAATTAGAGTCCCCGAAATGCACACTTTTGGAAGAACCCGCCATTTCAAAAAATAACACACTAGTAGCGTCGTGGTGCCACACAGACCCCAAAGAACTTTATCACTCGCTGTTTGGAATAATACTAAATCAAAGTTAATGCCCGTGTCATCATAGCTTATAAGTGCGGTAACTTAAAGGTAGGTGGCGCGGTTAAGCTTAAAGTCTAAATTTGCACGTTTTACATAGTTTCAAAAAGTACTGGGGGTCCGCCAGACCCCACAACGCCAGTTGAGGGTTAAATCGATAGTTTTCGAGACAACGGGACCCAAGAGTCCCCTCATTTCAGCTGTCGCTCTACCGATAGAATGCCTTTATGGATTCACCTATAAGTGGGCAGACGAATTGTTCCATTACTCGAGCAATAATGTACATTTTTTGATAATTCAAAGTTTAGGGAATGGAAAAACTCGTACCTATCATTGCATTTGAGTTTGGGTCCAATTTGATTTTTCTAGAATATTAAAAAAGCGGTCAAATTTTTTTTCCTAATATTTTGGCAGTATCTTATTAATTTATTGATATTTTTTGAAAAAATGGTTTGTTATTAACATTTATTTTTTATAATGAGATCTTAGCAAGTGTTCAATGATCCCAGAAAATTTTCTTCACCATCTTTCTTACGTTTTGATAAAATATTGTTTTGCCCACCTGCATTTTTTAGCCGCTTTCGGAGTTCTAAAAATCTGTAAAATAAACGCGAATCAAAAACTCATCACCTATTGAAATGTTTTTGCAAATTATTTAAAAGCTTAGAGTGTCCAGTTTCTAAATGTATTTTTTCTTTTAATATAGTCCCAATTTTAAAATCAGGAATTCACACCCAAAGTCGCGGACCATAACTAACCACATCTATCCAGTGTAGAATGTTTGGATTTTCCGACGCCGTTTTGGAAAATTGGTTAAAAAAAATGGAGGGAAACCCCTTTTATAGATTTCGAGGTGATCTTCAATTTTTGTCTTAACAAAAATTCTTTAATTCGCATATTTTGGCAGATATTCGCGGGAAACTCATTTTTGGAACTTTGGGGGGTCATTTTCAGCGGGTTCCCACGCCAGAATCGTGTAAACTTTTTCTTGCTCGAAAGCATCCGTGGAGACCCAAGAATTGCGCCACAAATGAAAACTGTACAGATTTATTTACAGCTTTGAGTACTTTAAGGTCTTTGGTTAATGGACTATTTTTACTGTGACCTGATTTTTGTTGTTTTTCAGTTACTAACCAAAACTTCCGATTTTATATCGCGACCATCTTTGATTTTGCTTTATTTAAATAGCTCTTTAAATTCTTTTTTGAACAATACCCCACTTACACTAAAAATTTTTAAAACATTTTTTTTTTAAAAATTTTTAACAATACATTTGGCAACGCCGGCTCGACGCCTCATCAATGCGCTGTGTGTCAATTTCCCTTATTAAGGTATGATCTACATGTGTATTTTGCGAACAAAGGCAATAATATAATAAAAAATATAATTTGTGGTTCAGTAAAAAAAAATTGACAAGACCTTTAAACAATCTAACCAACTTACGTTTTGCCCACTGGTAATTTATCAACCCGATAAACCTTTAATTTTAAGCCTTGATTTTTATGGTATTTATTGGCATCAGACATTTTTTACAACAGGTATTTTTCCCATTTGGTGAAATTTTAACAAATACAGTTTAATCTTCGCAATTATCTTTTTCTTTTTAGCAACAGTTAATCTAATAGAACATTTTTATTAAAATAATTGGAATAAAGGACTGACCTATTTGAAAAAGAAAAATAGTAAGCAATAAATTAACAAACTGTATTTTTTTAATTCCACAAACTGCAAAAAATGAATGTTTTAAATAAATGTCTCTTGCAAATAAATACCATAAAAAATAACGCCTAAAATGAAGGTTTATTGCCAGCTGACAAAACAAAAATTTGTAAGAAACACAGCAAACATCTTTGTATAATCTTCATATTATCGAATTGCTATACTTTGTTTTTTTTTTAAGATTGCTAAGATTTAATTTTGTCAAAATATGTTTTACTAAAACACAAATAGTATTTTTAAAATATTATTTCTTTTGTTTGAAAAATACACATTTATCTCATACCTTTTCTTCTAAATGTATCCGAGAAAAACCGAAATCTAAACAAAAAATATATTTTTTCCTAGCTTCATTTTAGAACGAATTTAAAAATAAATTGCACATTCCTTTTTGTCCTTTTTTACATCCGACGTTTTGTCACTCGGCCACCATCATCAACTTTATTTTTCATATAGGCACCATGTTAGAGTTTTACGTTAGTTAATAAAACTTTTTATTCTGATTTTAGCATTGTATAGCTTGATATATCCTAAAAGCTCATAACCTAATTTCTTTTTAAAAAAATAAGTATCGTCTTAGCCCTTGATTCCAGTAAATGCTTTTTGTTTTTTTTTTTTGTAAAAATTAAATATCAGTACTTGTCAAAAGAGATTTATTTTTTACAGATTTTTTAAAGAAATTAGTTTTTTAACTAAGATTAAAGCATAAATTGTACAAAAACAGTGCAAATGTATTAAGAAAAATGTATATCCGGAGAGACAACAATCGAAGGGTAAAATTGCCAAAGTTAAATATATTTTTTGGGATGCTTTTAAATATTGCCAGGAAAAAATATAACCTAAGATAAAATATTTCTTAGGTTCTACTAGACACAAAGCTAAGCAACTTTATTCAAAAAAGTTACTTTACGTATTCACAAATCCAAAAACACCATTGTGTCCATGGCTAACTATAACCCAATTTAGGCGTTCGATCTCTACTAACCACTAAGTTTTCCCGCGTTTGGTAGAATTTGATTATGATGTCAGCAATCATATTTTATGATTATGATTTATATTAAAGGTATTACCAAAATATTCTGGTTTTAACCGACCTCAGGAGCTGATTAACTGACAGTATTGTTGACTAAAATAAATACTTTTTATAAAATGATGTAAAACGACATTTTTTTTTTTAATTTTAAACGTAAAGTTATAAAAATGTTTGTAAGCTGTCATTCTTAAGGAATATGTCATTTAAAACCAGTTACAACCCAAATCGTTGGCAGTTCGCGAGAATTCGATCTATAATAATAGTTTTTAAAACAAAATTTGTTTATAAATTAAAATAACTTAAAAGCCACTTTTTTGTAATACACATGTTCAGGAGAAAATTAATGCATTTTAAGACATTACATCCAATGTAATTTCACTATTGAAGAACAATAGCATATTTTACATAAATGTAGTAATTGATAAGAAACAAACCGGTCCACATTGTTACCATAACTGTGATTGCGATATTTTATGTTTAATAATGTGAATACCTCAGATTTGAAAAAGTATAAACTGAATTGTGCTTTGTCAGAAATTATTATTATTATTCATTCATTCGCTATCGATAACATTTCTTTGCACCTATGTGCAGAGTTGGATTAAATCAAAATTGTTTTTATAAAAATGATCCGGACCTTAATTTATTTTGATTCGTTTCTAATTTAGTTCATTTTTACATGATATTTTAATGTATAATTTAATTATTGGGTGATAAAAATCACTAATTTATAATTAAATTGAACATAAAAGTAACTTTTGTAAGATTTTGGCGGATTTATTAACGAGTTTTGTTTTATTTGCGTCACTTTTCAAAAGAAAGAAAATTTTGGAAAATTTTATAAGGTTTTTTGATTGCGTTTATACTTTAATTTTTTAATACCTAAAAAAATAGATCATTAGTAATTTTGAACGAATAATAAAAGTAAATATGTTCTATAGTTTTGTTTCGAATTCATGATTTAATAAGTTCTTGTTGACAAGCTTTTAGATAATGGGACCACTTCGGTCCTGGTCCCGGGGTATAGCTACAGAATTTCACAAATCAAAAATCTGTCAACACGCATTTGATAACAACCACATAATCGGCTCCTTTAAATGCTTTTAGTATTTTAGCAAAGGAAACGTTTAAAGGAATGTCAAATAAAAGAAAGGGCATTTATATTATTAATTAAAGATAAATGTGTACCCTTAATTTCTGTTAATTTGAATATTACATGGTTATCTAAGCTTATTGCTTAAGTAATTTCAGATAAACTTAAAATACAAATAATACATCTTGCTTTTTTGTCTTTTTAAAATTACAAATATACCAGTCAAAAAACACTGATAGGTCATTTATGACTAAACTTCATAAATAACAAAAAGTTTTTAAAATTTCCTTAATTTTATACCAAAATTCTTACAAATATAATTTTAATTTTAATTTTATTTTTCATTTAAGTGAATCTTAATAACGGTGACAGACTTGCCACCAAAACGTAAATCAGTGTTTTAAATTTTTTGTCTTTTTTTTAATAGGGCTGAGGCACACTTATTTGCTATACCTCGGGACCAGATGCGAAGTGGTCCTCTTTTTTAGATATTTTTAGGCAAGTTAACCCAATAAAAACCTATTAAATGAAAGAAAAACTGTTGACCAGTTTTTTTAAATAAAAAATTCTTGACCATGTGGATTTTTTATTATTTTGTAGTAACGTTACACCCAAAAAATAATTTGTCTTAGAAATTAAAAAGTAACTATAATAGTTATTAGAAAGATTTTTTAATGGTAAAGTACTTTGTTCTACCCTTTTTAAACCCTATTTTTATCGTAAATCTGCGGTGGCTATAATAAAAAAAAAGTTTAACTACGTGTGAACAAAAATACTGCTATTAAAGGACATTTCTTATTATTTTGTACTTCGAAAATAAAAAAATATTAGAGAATCAGTCAAATTTAAAAAAGTTGACTGTTGCATTATAACACCATCGAGTGCCGATAATTGATTCCATTACATGTAGGTTTTCTGAGTAATGAAATGGCTGACCAAGACGCCAAATATGCCTTGGCAATTGAAGAAATTCATATCAAGAACGATCCTACAAACTAATCGGTTAAAAGCAAATGGCAAAACCTTTGGAATCAGTCAAACACAAAACTTCGTACAATTCAGCCTACAATCATCCCATTTGATATGCCAACCATGAAGAGAAAGGACAAAATGATACTGAGAAGATTAAGAATCGGACACACCCGCAAATCACATAGTTATTTAATGGAATCGGGCAACCCTCCTGTTTGTGACTTCTGCAATAGAACACTCACCATACAGCACATCCTCTCAGATTGCCCACAACACGATGAGTTTCGCCGCAAACACAAGCTCAGTAGAGACCTGAAAAAACCATACCGGGTGTTGCTCCGCCGAGCGGGACATAGGGAATCCCAGTAAATTTTGAAGTAGTCAAATATTGGCTCCCCTAATTATTTTAGAAAAAAATGCTATTAGGATTTATTGAAGAACCCCCAAAGTTCCACCCAAAAAAAAAAAATTTGAGCATTTTTCAACCAACCAGTAAAAGTAAACTGTTAAATACTTTTAACGTAGTATCTCATTATGCCCCCCGTACTCTAGAAATCAATAATAAAAAAAAAAAATTGAACAATTTTATAGGGAAAATTTTTTAAAAAAGAATCCTCGCATTTCATTTTATTTACAGCTAATTCCAACACATGCACTCACAGGGTTACGCAATACAATTAAACAAAGTCTACATTTAGAAATCAATTTATGACGAAAATATCAGTATTTAATCAAATGCTCAAATATTCCTCCATTAACTGCCAGACAATAACCCAAACGATTATAAAACTCTTACGTTGGCTAGTTGGTACATCGATATTCTGGCACATTCAGCGGAAATAGCATTCCTTAGCTGGTCTAAATTTTCATATTTTTTTTTAAATTTGTTTAGTCTTTAAATGTCCCCATAGAAAAAAATCGTCGTATTTCGTCTCCGTCTCTTAATTATTGGTCTTTTTCGTACTTGTAAGCGTGGTATTTAAATCTTTTTTAAATTCGAGATATTGTGGTGTGGTCTTGTCCAGTAATGTCCTCCAGTTGTCTCGTGCTAATGTTTCCTTCGGCCTCCTCTACACAAAGTATCCCGTCTAAATCCCTCTCGTTTTGTCCCTTTTCGTGATTTTCACGTCGATTTTTTTTTCACATTTGCAATTATTGATTACTGTGCCTGCAGTTTCAAATTTTTTTATCGTCCGTTCTGTTGTCGATTTACTTGGTATTGGCCTATTGGGAAAATAGGCTGCAAACATGTCCGCTATTTCGATAAAATATTTCCCTGATAAAACCATTTTATAATAGTGATTTTTTCTTGATTTGAGTAGTTCATTATTTAAAAATGATGTGACATTGATCTGACAACTTGGGGTAAGAGGTTAAATAATTTTTGTGGTATTTTATTATAAACTTCTAATAATACAGAGCGCAAGAAGATAGGAGATTCGTAACTTATTTTTTGCATTTATCTCTTAGGGTTTGGGGTTTTTAGAAGAGTTTAAATTTGGGACACTGGGCAACTTTTCGGTTTTAAAAAATCCTAATAATATTTTCTTCAAAATAATTAGGGCAGCCAATATTGGACCACTTGAAAATTTACATGGGATTCCCTATGTCCCGCTCGACGGAGCAACACCTGGTATGCTCCTGCAAAGTGTAGAAAAGTTATAGCTTTTTTAAATGACATTAATATGTACTGCCATATTTAGTTTAGTTAAATTATCATAGAATATTTTTTATCCTTAAAGTAAACTATATTCAATTGTTAACATGTACTGATTTCTTAAAATTATTATTGTTATTGTGCCAATGACCACAGCAGTCGAGGCACGTTAAGTCTAAATTAAAAAAAAATTGGATAAGTATAATTTTGATCAATTCTGTTTTAATTATTCTTTATGTCATCAAATAAAACTTGTCTATAGCGGCCATCATAAAATTAGGAATAATTGGCCTTTATAGAAGGGTAGCCAATATTGCCAGGTAACAGTAACATTCGAGGTTACAAAATTTTCCACTTTTAAATTGCTTGCTGCCTCAATTGCTTTTTGTTTAATTAAGGGTCCAGATATTTGAACATTTTTACCTCTTGCTTTGCAGAACCAATTGTAGACGATCTACTGCCAATCCTCCCGACTTTTGGAATTTCCTCTTTTGTCCTAAATTATCTCCTTCTTCAAACATTCGATTAAGTTTAGCTTGATTCCTGATAATATTTTTATTTTGGAATCTTCCAACACCAAACTTGAGCCAGTTTTCGCGAACCCAAAGCGTACTTTTTACTTTTCGCGATAACATCAATTTTTTCCTTCGGTGAAAAACGATTTTGTTTTGGGGACGTGATTAAACACTTTTCGATTCCGAACACAATAACTTTATTTTTATCGATTTAAGGCACAACTAAAAATATAATGTGAAGATAATCCCCTAAGCCACTAATGCTATTTGAACCTGGCCATTAATATTATTCTTGGGTATTTTTACCCTTAAAATTTGCAGGATACAATCATAAAATAATAAACTACAAATTGGCCCAAATAATTTCCGGCCAATATAAAAAGGTTGATTTACCTGAAACAGGTTATTAAAATTGAGATTTGTCTGGCCGTGGCTGTTTTATAAGAGTGTCCATTATCTAAGGATTTTTAAAAACGGGATTTCCTATAAAGCAGATTTTTGTCAGCTTGAAAGTGGCCGAAAACACAGGTGTACTGTATTTCTTTTAAAATTGTTCTCCAAATTATTAGCGCTTATATCCTTTTTATAACGATATTTCTTTTAATAATTATGCAACAACACAAAAATCAATATGTGTAAGATTTAGGGTACTTA
>JAHBCN010023504.1:0-12518 GCA_019359885.1 Listronotus oregonensis | reverse complement strand
AATTTGCATAATATGCATTATTGGTCGTTAGATAATCCTCACGGGTTGCGGAAGTAGATCATCAAAATCGAGGGATGTGAATGGGGGTTTGGGCTTTTTGGGTAATAAAATTTTGGACCGTTTATTTTTGATTTTTTTTTAAAACGGAGAGTTTTTTTTAAAATTTTTAGAAAACGCCTTACCGGCTCTTTTAAGAACTTTCCTCTACACAAAAAAACACGTGGTTTCAACAGATGGATGCCCGGGCACACTTTTCTCAGAGAGTTCGTAATTTTTTAGACCAGAATCACAAAAACCCGTTGGATGGAAGGGAAAGTTTTTTTCCCATCCATAGATCCCCGACCTTACTTGCTCGATTTTATTTATGGGAAAAGTAAAAACATTGTTTTTCAGCACCCTACTACCCCAAAAAAAGTTGAAAGGATTCAAAATGCTATTGCTCAAATTCCAAGACCTAAATTGAAGCAGCCTATTAAGGCACCCACCGTATAAATCGTTGCATTGAAAAAAATGGAAAGCATTTGAACATTTGTAAAGAATTTCGTTTTTGTTCCTTTTAAACAAAAGGGTTTTATCATTTCTGTTTAATGTGTTAGTGTTCTAATAGTGTTCTTATTTTATCTTGTGTTAGCACGTTTGTTTTAAAAATGCCGAAAGTTTAAATAAATATAAAGTATTTTATTGTTTTCAATCTTGAAACTTTGAAAAAAGCTTTTGAAGACTAACTTTAAATTTTTTGTAAAAAAAATAGGTTATTTGAAAAAAACCCCAAAACGAAAAAAGATATCAAAACCCGGGATTTCGCCAAAATTTAGCCTTTTTTATACTTTTTAAAATTAAAAAAAGTACCGTCCATTTAATTTTTTAAGAAAATTTAAAAAAAATGAAACTTTTTCGAACAGCGCCCTCTGGAAAAAAAAATAAAAACTAGCGGCCATCACTAAAATACATTTTTTAATAAGCTTAAGATTCTCTGTCAAACGAACTAAAATTGAAAATTTTTGGTAAGGGGCGGAAGTTAAAGAATTTTTAAAAAAAAAATTTTCCACCCCCCCACCCAATTAAAAAAGATACAAAAAAAATTTTTTAAAAGCAAACTGACGCAAATTGGGGGGGAATTTTTATTCCCTTCCCCAGAATAGTCCTTTTAAAAAAACAATTTTTAAAAAAATTAAATTTTTTTGTTTTGGGGTCTTAAAAAATTTTTAATTTTTTTCTTTTAAGCGGAAATTTAAAAGGAAAGCTTTTAAAAAAAATTTTCCGTTTAATTTTCCTTTGGATTTTAATTAGTTAAATTTTTTTTTTAAATTTACGTGGGGTTTTTAAAATTTTAATTACATTTTTTTTTATATTTTTTATATTATATATTTTTTTTTTATTTTTTATATATATATATATATATATATATATATATTTTTTATATATATTTTTATTTTTTTTATTTTTATTAATTTTTAATTTTTTAAAAAATATATTAAAAAATTTTAATAAAATTTTAAAAATTTTAATTTTTTTTTATAAAAATATTTTTTTAAATTATATATATATATATAAAAAATTTTTTAATATGAAAATTGTTAAAAAAAAGTTAAAAAAACTCCAAATTTCTTGTTTTAAAAAAAAGAAAAAAGGGGGGGCTGTAAAAAGCAATGTAAAATTTTTTTAATTAACAGATATAAATTTTAACTTAATAGATATAAATGACGTAAGGTCCAATTTTAAATAAATATATTTTAAAACAAATTTAAAATTAATTGTTTTTTAAAAAAAAAAAAAAAACATATATACATAAAAAGGGGTAATTTAAAAAATACATAAAAATTATATTTCTTTTTTTCTACATTAAAATTTAAAAAAATATATGTTTAAAATTAAAATTTAACGTATTATAAAAAAAAAAAACCAAAAAATATATTTTTTAAATTTTTTTTACTAATTATTTTTAAAATAAAAAAATATTCAGTTACAATATAATTAATAATTTTTAATAAACAGTAAAAAATTGCAATAAAAGATTTTTTTTTTTAATTTTTTTTTTTAGAATAAAATTAACAAAATTATATGTCCAATAAAAAACCCCAAAATTTTTTATTAAAAGGGGAAAATAAATTAATTAAATATTAAATAATTTAAAAAAAATAGGTATTATTTAAAAATGTTCTATTTTTTAAATCTCTCAGTCGAATTGTTTTTTTCTTGGCAAATTTAAATTTTAATTATGGGCGTCAAATATATTTTTTATTATATCCCTTAGATTTTTTAAAGCCTACGTACTAGGTATCGTGGGTGGGGGTTTTTAGATGTTCAGCCCTTTTTTTTTTCCCTTTGCCAACCCCAATTAATTTTCCAAGTACCCACTAGTACCCCCCCCACTTTATACAATTTTTTACACCCCTAAACTACCTCTTAATAATGTCTGGGTAATTCCATCCGGGGGCCTTAAGTAAAGTACATTTTTTTTACTGGGCCATTTATCTAGTTGCTGACCGGCCCCCAAGTGTTGAAAATTTCGGAAATCTCGGGAAAGGGGGTTTTTCAACGCGAAAAAAATATAAACCTTTAAAGGGGTTTAAAATTTTTTGCATATTTTTTTGAAAAAAAATTTTTTTAAAACGTATGTTTTAATAAATTTAAAAAAAAAACCGGCTTGGGGGGAATGATTTTTTTTGTTTTATGAACATTTTTTACGGTTTGTTTTTTTACGTGCAATAATTTTTCACGTAAAAGCGCACAAAAAGTTTATTGTAAAAACGATTAAAAACAATACTGTCATTTTTAAAAGGATTTTTTAAAAATTTATTGCATTTAATAGACCATACACGCTATGGTCTTCCCGGAAAGGGCTACCTAAAAAGGGTTTTCCTGCACTTTTTACGGGGAAATTTTAAGGGGCATACTTGTCCCCGTTTTTTTAACCTCCGGCCCGGGAACCCCAAAATAAAAAAAAAACTTCTTTGGACTTCCCCGGGAAAAAATTTGGGGGTTTTGTGCCTGTTCCCCGGGCGTCTGGAAGTTTTTAATATTAATGTAAAAACCCATTTTTCCCGTTGTGTCGTTTTTAATCAATGCCATAGAAAAAAAACTGAGGCACCCCTAGGATATGCGGTTGACCTGCGCAGACCGCCCCTTTTAAATTTCTTTTGACCGTAGTTGGGGTCCCCAAATTTGGGAACTAACTACACAAAAAAACTTATTAGCAAAAAGATTTTAACCTTAATTAAAACTAATATGGGGGAGATCAATAACAAGCTTTTACTGGATGTAGTTTTTTTTTTTTTTACACATTTAGCATTGGTTTATTTGCACTTTGATTTATACGGTAATTTTTTGGTTTGGTTATTTTTGGGTTTTTTTATTATCACTGTTTAAAAAATTTTTTTTAAAACAAAAAACAAAAAAAGTTTATTATTAGAAAAACCCGCCTTTGGGTTTTTTTTTAACCGAAAAATGCACACCAGTTCATTCTGATATATTATATGAAAAAAAAACTTAAAACCAAATTTTTCTGGAAAAGTCACGAGACGGATGGTTTTTTTAATGTAATTTTCCAACCCCCACCCAACGAAACACGGTGGTGTTTACTGGCTTTCCCTTCAAACATGACCATGAAAAACTTTTTTTTAATTTTTCCGATCCCACGGAAAGTGTTTTAACCCGAAAAAGGGGCGTAAAGATAATTTTAATTTTAAAAAAGGGCATTTTTTTGGCATATATTTAAAATAATAAGTGGGCAAAGCAACTTATATGAAAAATTTTTTTTTTTCCTTTTATTTTTTTTGCTAAAAAGGGCCCCTTTGGAAAAAGCGGAGGAAAATTTTTTTTTTTCCTGTGAGCCGTTTTTTTGCTACCGCGGCCTTCTGGGGTTTTTTTTGCCTAATCGCCCTTTTTTTTTTTTAAACCCAAATTTTTTACTAGTCTTTTTCCCCAAAAGGTCTGTAAACCCGGGGGAGGCTGGATGGTTGATATTTCCCCCGGGGGTTTTTAAAATTTCCCCCCCAAAATAATCCTTTTTTTTGTGATTTACCGTTCCCCATTTTTGCACAGGATGTGGTAGTTTTTCCTTTTTTTGCACATTATGAAATTGGGGGGTGCCCATTCTATGACCCCTATCTTGTGCAGGTGTTTTTTAGGTTATGTTTGTCAACACCCAAAACTCTTTGCAAGTTTTTTCTTTTTTTCCTGAGTAGTTCTTTCTTCATTGTTTTGGGGGGTCCCGGGTTTTTGCCAGGTTTTTTGAATAAATACTGAACAGTGAGCAAAAAAAAAAAATTTTTAACCCATGTATTTATATTATTGACTTAAACACAAAGTTCTATATACTAGCAACCCCTTCTTAAAAAAATTTTTTTTTTTAATGCATTTTTCGACATGTCAGGCTAAAATTACATCGTATACATAATTCAGCCCCCCCCTGAACGATTATGTCGACTGTGGGGAGGGGGGAATAGAATGACTTACAAATTCGAATGCCAACCCCCTCCCCCTACACTCGCGCAGCTTCAATGTTTTTGCGCGTAAAAAATAGATGGAAAACGTCATGTACCTTATCAAAAAAAAAATTTTTGGTATTTTTTTATTAAACCCGAACACAGCCCCAAAATCCCCAACGGTGCGGTAGAATACCGAAAACCCAAAAAAATTGGTCCTTTATAAAACCTTTTTCCCCTTTTTTTTTTTTTTACCCTTTACCAGTATTTCTCGTGTATGTTTTGATTTCCTTTCCTTTTTCCCCCGGTGCTGTACTTTTGGTCACTCCAAGGAAAAATTTTGGGGAAAAATATGGTGTGGATGATCCCTGTATTGCTAGCTCATCCGTTTTTTTGTTCCCTTTTTTTAAATGTCCCGGGGTCCACAGGAAAGTTACCCTGTTGCTTTTTTTTAGGATTTTAAATTGTTTGACATTCTCATGTCAGCTTGGACGTTAGCGGGGTTTTTCTAGTGCCCCCGGGAATGCCTGGCTTGGAAAATTCCCCGATCTGCTGGTTTTTAAACCATTTTGTTGTTTTTTTTTTTTCAGTAAAGCAATATTTTCGTTTTCGTACTTTCGTTTTTATTTAAATAGAAATTATAAGTTTCTTTTTTAAATGAACCCCCCACCCAATTTGGCGGGGGTTTTTAAAGGGGGAAGGGGGTTTTTTGCCATTAACTTTGATCAAAAATTTTCCCCTTAAATTTTTAAAAAAAGAGTATTGGGAAATTATCTGGTCTTTTTTGGGGGCCAAGATGTTGTCACCAACCGCCTTTTAAAGTCGTTATGCCCCAAAACCCAGCGTGGGGAAAAGTAACATTACTGTCGGTATAAAAATAACTACTGCCTTTTTTTTCCTTCCCCCTTTGTTATGGGTGATATGTTACAGACAGACCCCTTTTTTTGTGAAATCAGAACCACATAAAAAATAGTATTTCCGGGGTTTTGCTTTGTTTTTTTTAAATTTCAATAAAAACCCCTTTAAAAAATTGTATTTTTTAAAAATGGGTATTGGCTTAAATTTTTAAAAAAATAAATTTGTTTAAAAAATTTTTAATTAATTATATTGTTTTTTTATACCTAAATAAAAAAAATTTTAAAGTGCTATTTTAATTTGGGGAATTTCTTAGAACGAGGTAAATTTGTCCCCCATTTTAAAAAATTTTAAATTAAAATCCCCGGAACCAAACCCTTTTTTTCAAAATTTTGGGGAAAACTTTACCTTTTAAAAATAAAATTTTTTTTTTTGACTAATACCTTTAAAGAATAAAAAAAATTTTGGGGGTAAAAAAACAAAAAACAATTAAAAAAAAAAAAAGATGTTTTCCCCTTTTTTTTTAAAATTTTTTCCACAAATTTTTTTTAAAAACGATATTTTTTCTTTTTTGGAAAAAATTGAGGGGGTTTAATAAAAAATTTTAAACATATATTATTTTAATATTTACCTTTTTCAATTTTTGCAATTTATTTTGGGGTTTCTTTTTTTTTTTTTAAACAAAAAAAAATTTTATTTTTAAAAAAATTTTTAAAAAAAGATATTTTAAAATAAGATATGATTTTTTTTAAAAATTATTTTTAAGTACGTTATGGAAAAAAAATTAAAATTTAAACCACTTAAATGGGTTAAAAAATTTTCGGAAAATGGATTATTGTTTATTGTTTTTTATTTTGGGGGGAGTCCATGGAGGCTTAAGCGGAAAATTTTCCCCAAAAAATTTTTTCGTTAATTTATTAAAAAATTAAATTTTAAAAAAATTTTTCAAAAGGGCCCATTTTGATTCTACACTTGTTCAGAACTTTGTGAAGTTTTTTAACCATTTAACTTTCCCCAAAATTCTGCCAACCCCCAAAAAATTTTTTTTAATTTTTTAAAAAAAAATTAATAAATTTTTTTAATCTATAAATGGAAAAATTTAAAAAACTCACCTTTTTTCCCCCGAAACATTTTTGATGAAGTTGCAATCCAAATAAAATTATGAACAAAAGGTAATTTTTAAAAGTTGGGGCCCCCAAAGATTTTGCCCTTTTTGGGGCTACGGGGGTTTGGGGGGGAAGGATTTAAAAAAAATTTTTAATTTTTTCGAGATATTCATCTTCAAAGTTAAAAATTTAAAACAAACCCTTTTTTTCCCCTTTTTTCCCCTTTTTTTTGTAAAATTTTGATTTTTACAAAAAGGGGCCCCAATATTTTTTAAACCCCTTTTTTTAAATTTTTTTTTATTTATTTTTCACCTTTTTCCCAATAAATTGCAAATTTTTTTAATTAAAAAGGCCCCCGTCATTTTTTTCTATGTATACATTTTTTGGGGCCCCTTAGGGGGTTAAAAAACGTTTGCAAAAAAAGAAAAAAAAGATGAAAAATTAAAATAAAAACAATTTTTTAAAAAGGGGTTTTTGAAAATAGTGTCCCAAAAATTTAAGAATTCTGCGCAAAGAAAAAAAATATTAAAAAGGTTAGTTTTTTTTTTAAATTGTGATAAATATTTAAAAACGAAACGTTCCAAAAAAAATTTTTTTAGATTCGTAATCGCCCCCCAAAATTTTATACCAAGTTTTTTTAAAAAGGGGAAAAAAAACTTTCGAGACAATTACCAAAAAAAATCATAAAAAAAAAACCCAAATTTTGCATAACCTCACATTTTTCATTTTTTTTTTTTTATGACAAATTTCCCCTAAAAGGGGATGGAAAATAAGAACACTTTTATTTTGAATAATTTCCCAAAAATTCTTCATGAATTTATTTGACATCAAATTTTTTGGTTTTTCATTTTCAATTTATTCGAAGCATTTCCCCAAAAAAATTCGCGAAGAAATTTTTTGGGGAATCCCCGCTTTGGGGCCTAAGTATAATTTAAAAAAAATTCACCCCGATTTGTGATAAATTTTTTAAAGGCTCCAAGCGAATTGGGGGTGCAGAAATATTGGTAAAAATAAAAATTTGGGAATGACTATGTAAAAAAAAATCGCAAAAGTGCAAGGTTTTTAAAAATTTCCCTAGGGGCCATAAAAAAGATATAAACCATAAAATAATGATAAAGTTGATGTCTAATAGTCAAAAATGAAATTTTGCAAAATTTTTTTATAATTTTTTTATTAAACATTACGCTTTTGTTTTTATTAATATATACTCACAGTGATAAAAAACTTTTATCCGGGGCACGGAGGTGCCCGGCCCAATTTTTGACCAAACGCAGAGTTGTCAGGCTTTCCCCCCCTGATAAAAACTTTATCGCTTAAAAAGGTAGAGAATGGCCCAAAGTGATTTTTTGGGTTATAGTGGATTTAAATTTGGGAAAAAAGTTTCATGGTTGGGAATGTTTAAAAAACACAGTTCCTACTAAAATCATTAAATAACACTGACAATACTTTTTGTTAAACATTCTAACCGTTTTCTTTTTTTTGCAAAGCCCTTTACTAAATTCAACGCGATCACCCTGGCCGGTATATGTTAATTTATATAAATATTCTAAAATTTTAAAATTGGCCATTTTACCAATGACTAAAGAGTTACCCTTCACTTGCTTAGGCATTAAATAAAAAAATTAAGGAGCACTTTCCAAACAATAAAACTAAATTTGGTACTAAGTATGTTTTAGGGCACAATAAAGAAAATTTGAAAACTGCACACTTTTACTTGACAAACCTAACGGATCGGTAATCGCGTTATTAAAGGGTTTTTAAGTGGTTGCAATTTAATTAAACCCAAGTTTCTGAGGTCATGGGCTTTAAAATTTAAAAAAAAGGGGAGGAAAAACTTTTAAAGAAAATTGGTACATTTTTCCTAACCCCCCCCAAATCATCATGGATTTTGGCGAGATACAAATAAGCAATTTTTGTATTTTATAAAGGGCTAAAGGTGGGGTTTTACCTCCCAAAAAAAAGAATTCCCCATTTATTTAAATTTTGAACTCAGAAAAAGAGAACCCACCAAAAAATACCAATGTAAAATAAATCCAGTTTCTATTCAAAAAGCTCGGCCTTTTCAAAACTTAGATCTAAATTAGATAGGGCCTTTTTTTTTTAGCAATTTTTTTTTTATTCTCCCTTTATTGAAAAAAAACTGTTCAATAAAATAAAAATTATTATTACAAAAGATCAGTAAAACTTGATCAAACAACAGTGAGTTATGTTACATTTTCCTTATTTTTTAAGGGAACATGTAAGAACTGACTGTTGGTTGACTTTTATTTTATTTTATGTAATAATGTGATAGTTTACTAAATAAAAGTCCTACTACATGTTTTGTTTGCTCAAATTTCTACGACTCCAGCTTGACGACGAACAGCACTGATGATGGTTATACCGAAAGCGCTCTGCTAGGATTGTTTAAAATAAAAATTTTGCACCAAGTTTAATTTAAAAGTTGAAATGACATATTATTAAGATTTATTTTATTAATAAACTTAAAAAAAATAGAGTTTTTTCTTTTTAAAAATACCTTTTGTTTAAAAAAAAAATAAAATAATCCGATACAAACGAAAAATCGGTAAAAAAGTTGTAAAATTTAAATAATTAAATCTCTGTAAAATTTTAAAATTTTTTTTTTTTTTTAAAACTACCCCTATTTTAAAGGTTTTAGACATCAGCATACTTTTTTTTTGAAGAAACACCTTTTTTGCCAAAAAAAAATATGAAAAAAATTAAAAAAAAAAAAAAAAACAATTTTTTTTTTTAATTTTCTAAAAAAAATAATATAGAAAATTTTACTTTTACAAAAAAACTTTTAAACCCTTTTTTTTGCTAAAAATGCATATAATTAAAGATATTTTTTTTTTTTTTAATATTAAATATTTTTTTAAAATAAATTAATTTATTAATTTAATTTTTTTTTAATTAAAAAAAATAATATATTATTTTTTTTTATTATTTTTAATTTTTAAATTAATATAAAATAAAATATTTAATTATTTTTAAAAAAATTTATAAAATATTTAAAAATTTTTAAAATTTTAAAAGATCTTTTTTAAAATAAATTTTTTGGAATTTTAAACCTTTAAGGGCCCCCGAAAAAAATTTAAAAAAAGGAAAAAAAAAAGGTTTTTTAAAAAAATTAATTTTCCCCAAAAAAAGCAGGATTAAAATTAAAAATTTTTAAAAGGGGAATTTTTTTGGAAAAATTTTTTTCAATGTCCAAATTAGGAAATTTAAAAACTGTCAACTGTAATAACATAAGTTTTTCAATTTGGTTTCATTCCATTTGTAAATATATCTGCATAATGGCATTCACTGAATTTTACCCCAAAAATTGGGTGATTCAGTTTTTAACCGCAAATTGAATATAAGACAAGGTAAATTGTTGTAAAAAAAATTTTGGGGTTTTACTAAAAACTAAATTTTTGTATAAAATATTAATTTTAAAGTGAATGTAAGATATGAAATATCTGTGCGTTTATTGTATAATTATACTAGTTAGTATTTGGGTGCCCAAATTAATTTTTATATTTATTGTAAAAGGTAATATAATAATTACTTAAAGATATTTATTTAAATTTTTATTAGAAAAAGCACAAAAGGTATGTTTCCCATATACAAAATAACGTTTATAAAAAATGTTTTCGATTTACGATAATAATAAGAAAATTATATTAAAAAAAAAAATATTTAATATAAAGTATATACCCCTCTTAAACTAAGGGAACTTTAATACCTACTGCTTCCAGTTAAATCTCTAAAAAGACTTTAACTCTTGGCACTACATCAGGATTAAATTTTTTTTAAAGTCAAAAAAAAGGCTATATACAGATATGTCATTAGATACTGCTTTCATTTCCATCTCGGGGGAAAAGGGTTTTTTAACGACTCTTACCCCTACACCAGGATTTATTTAGTAAAAATCAGAAAAAAAAAAGGTTTTATACAGAAATATCATTAGATACTGCTTTTTTACATCTCTGGGAAACGGCTTCCTAAGACTCTCAGCACACACCAGGATTTAAGTAAAAAAAAAAAAGAAAGGCTACATATAGATTGTCATGGATACAGCTTTCATTTCCATTTCTGGGGGAAAAAACTTCCCCCCCATTCTTAGCACCCCTCAGGATTAATTTAGTGAAAATCAAAAGAAAGACCATATACAGAAAATACCATTAGTACTGCTTCCATTTTTATATCTGAGAAACGGCTTTTTTTTAAGAGTCTTAACACTACACCAGGATTAATTTAGTGAAAATCAGAAAAAGGCTATATACAGAAATATCATTAGATACGGGGGTTTATTTACATCTCTGGGAAATGGCTTTTCTTAAAAATTAGCCTACACTAGGATTAATTTAGTGAATATCAGAAGACGGCTATAAACAGATATGTCATTAGATACCCTTTTCCCCCTTTTATATCGGGAAACGGGTTTTTTTAAAAAAATCTTAACACTACACCAGGATTAATTTAGTGAAAATCAGAAAAAAAAGGTTTTTCAGAAATATCATTAGATACTGTTTTTTTTTTTCATCCGGGAAACGGTTTTTTAAAAACTCTTAGCACTACACTAGGGGGAATTTAGTGAAAATCAGAAAAAAAAGGGGGTATACAGAAATATCATTAGAAAATTTTTATTTCATCTCTGGAAAAAGGCTTTTCTAACGACTCTTAGCACTACACTAGGGTTTAAAATTTGGGGAAAATCAGAAAACAGGCTTTTACAGATTGTCATTAGATACTGTTTTCATTTTTTATTTTGAAAACCATAATGGCCCTTTACTGAATTTTTTGGTTTAAAATTTGGGGTTTTAGTTTTTAACCGAAAAAAATATAAAAACAAGTTAAATTTTTGTACAAAAAATTTTGAGTTCATATTTTTAAAAAAACTAAGTTTATGTATAAAATGTTAGTTTAAAAGTGGATATAGGATAACAAATAGCTGCCGTTAATTATATTATTATAGTAGGTAAATAGATTTGGATGCCTAATTTTTTTTTATTTTTATTGTCAATGGTAATAAAATAGTTTTTAAAAAAAATTTTTTTAATTTAAATTAAATGTAACCAGTATTAAACAATATGTTTCCTACTAAACAAAATGACATTTACAAAAACATTTTGGATAAACGATAATAATAAGAAAATAATATTAAAATAATAAACGTATTAACGATTTCAAAAAAATAAAAAAAAAAAAATAACTTTTCGAAAAAACGGGCCCTCTTCCTTTAACGAAACTTTTTTAAGCCACCAAAAACCCCCAAATTTAAATTTTGTAAAAAAAAAAAAAAAGGGTTTTACAATATGTCATTAAAAACTTTTTTCCACTCTGGGAAAGCTTTAAAACGTTTTTTACCCCCCCCTAGGTTTAAAATTTTTAAAAAAAAGAAAAAGGGGGTATAAAATATGTCATTAAATACTGCTTTATTTTCATCTCTGGGAAAGGCTTCTCTAACGACTCTTAGCACTAACCAGGAAAAAAATTTTGTAAAAAACAAAAGAAAGGCTTTAAAAGATATGTCATTGGGGGCTTTTCCCTTTCCCCTTAGGAAAAGGCTTTTTAACGACTCTTAGCCTACAAGGATTAATTTATGAAAATTTGAAAAAGGCTATATAAAATATGTCATTAAAAACTGCTTTTTTTTTTTCTGGAAAAGGGGGGGACTCTTAAAAAAATAACCCGGGGTTTTAAATTTTGAAAAAAAAAAGAAAGGTATATACAGATATGTCATTGGTTTTTTTCTTCTATTTCCATATATGGAAAAAAATTCCCCTTTCAAATCTTTTGCACTACACAAAGGGTTAATTTATGAAAATAGAAAAAAGGCTATATAAGGAAAAAGTCATTAGATACTGCTTTTTTTTTTATATTTGAAAAAGGCTTTTTTAAAGACCCCTTTTAAAAAATACCTAGGGTTAATTTAGTTTAAAAGAAAGGCATATACAATATGCCATTAGGTACTGCTTCCATTTCCATCTTAAAACGGCTTCTCTAACGACTCTTTGCACCATACCAGGATAAATTTAGTATAAATTGGAAGAAAGGCCCTATAAAAAATATGTTATTTGAACCTGATTCCATTTCAATTTCTGGGAAACGGGGTTCTCTCACAAATCTTAGAAGTACACTAGGA
>JAHBCN010023503.1:0-12502 GCA_019359885.1 Listronotus oregonensis | reverse complement strand
TGAGACCACGGCACATATGGTTTCATAAACACGCGCCGTCGCACACAAAAACGGGACCCCAGCTCTGTCAAGAGATAATGTGTTGCCTACCTGCAAACTAATAATCAGTGTGTAAGGGGCATCACATTACAAAATTATGGGGAATTTCGTTACTGCGCAAAATGGAGGGGTCACTCATGACAGTTATTTTATAGAGGGCCAAACTTTTTTTTGAAAAAAGGGGCCATATTATTGGGCTTTTTTAAACCCTTTTTAAACTTTCTTATTTTTTGCCCATTTAAGAATTATCTGAAAAATATTTCTGAAAAATTTTTTTTTGGGTTATGTACAGCCTTTGGTTCCCAAGTATAAAATAATTATGTAAAAATTAAGTTATAAAGATGAAATTTTTGAGAGGTATTATAGATACTTTGGTAAAATACAGTCAGTTTTTTAAACCCCTCAGACATGTTTTGAAAGAACTTCTAGTAAATAAAACCCGTAGTTTCACCAAATTTAAAAAATTATTACGGTAATGGGTTAATTAACCCAAAAGAAAAATAGTTAATTATATTTTTAAGGCAGTGACAGTTTAAAAGCACGTTTAAAAGAATTTTATCCTGGCAAAACCCGTTTCCTAGCAGAAATGCACAAAAAAAGTAAACCTTAAGAATTAACATACACTATTTTTTATTTTTCTTAAGAACCAGATATTTTTAAAAATCAAAAAAACTATAGGTGGGTGGGTAGGTTTAAAAGTGAGTGAACTTTTACGCCCTCCCCTCGAGCTCTCTTTTGGGACTCACACCTTTTATATTTTCCCAATAGGATGGGACTTCATAAACCGATCCCGATTGGGAGAGTTCTTGTCTCCCTTACTAGTGTTGCTCCCGGACGCGAGCACAATGTGTTCTGATATGTTCTGGTGTCCCTTCTCCTGGAATATGACGAGCAGCGATTGATCCATCATGCCCTCTCCCGGTCTAGTGACGTGGGTGCTACCAGCCCTGTTACATGAACCAGATGTTCTGTCCAAGGGCCCCACTCCGGCCCTTTTCGTTGAAAACGGTCCCATCCGCTTTCTGTTTAAAGCCAGGGAACCTTTTTTTTTATAAAGGCGGTTCTGTCCCCCCTTCTGTTTGGATTCAGGATCCCCTTTCTAAAACCTGTTTGTTTTGGGGTGGATTGCCTTTCCCGTGAAACAGGCCATGACTTCCGGGGCCCCTTTAGAAATGGATTCACCCGTTTCGGTCGGCGCCCCTTTTGTCTGTTGGACCTTGAGGGGAACCCTCTGAAACGGATTTATCCGTTTGATCAGCCACCTTTATTTTTTCCCCCCAAAAAAAAGGGTCCCTTTCTTTTTTGAGCTGGGAAGTAATAGCCCCCCGGGCACCCCCCGCTTTTTCCGAGGAAAGGGGCTTTTTTGAGAGGCCCCCCTTATCTTGAGGCCCGTTGGGGACCCCGGGGGCCGGGATGTCTTCACTCATCAGCACGGTATGCTAACCCTTGAGTTTAAGCCTTGTGCTCATCTTAGCTTCGGATCCCGTTCCCCCCTTTGGGGGAAAAAAGGGGTTCCCGGGCCCAAAACTCAGCCCCTTTTTCCCCAAAATTTTCCCGGGGCCCCAACCCCAAAAATGAAAAATCGGGGGTTTGGGGAAAAAAATTTAATTTTAACTAGAAAATTTTTTTTTTTTTAAAAAACCCTTTTTTAAAAAAACCCAAAAGTTAAAGTAGCAAAATTTTAAAAAATTCCCCCAAGGTAGGCAGTGAAAAAAAAGAAAAGGTTTTTGGGAAAATTCTTTTGTTGCTTGGTTTTTTAGGATATTTTCTACTTTTTGTTAAAAAAAGCTAAACAAAAGCAGTAATTTGCCTGAAATAAAATAGTTTTTTAAAATTGTTTTTACAAAATTTAAAAAAAAGTTAAATTTTTTTGGGAAAGGGGGCCCAACGGATTTTTTAAAAAAAATTTTTTCCCCTTTTTAAACCCCGGCCAGCCCCTAAAATTGGTCTTATAACGAAAACCGACAATTTTTTTTCCCAAAAGGGGAGTTTTTAAAATTTGGGGGAGAATTGATGGGAAAACCGTTGAGCATCTCGTTAATCATTTTTTTTTTCTTTTGCCGACGCGTTTTAATAATACTGCCCCAAAAAAAAACTATTTTAAAAATGACTTTATATTATTTTGGGGTTTTTAAAAATTTATTATATTTTAAATTTTAAAATGGGGCTCCAAAATTAATTGTAAATATGTATTATTAAGAAAATTATTTAAATATATTTTTGTTTTTGAAAAAGTTTTTAACTTAAACATTTTTCAAATTTGCTTTTGGGATAATTTTGGTGTCTTATGCAGAAACCGTCTTCTTTTTTTTTTTCTTTTTAAGCAAAAAAGGGGGAAAACTAAGCCCAAAGATTTTTCCGCTATTTTTTGGGGGTTTAAAATCGAATTTTTTTGTTTTTTCCCTTTTTTTTTTTTGCTTTTTGGCGACTGGGGGTAATTTTTTTAAATTTGGTAAAAAAAAAAAAGGCTTTCCCTTTTGGGTTTTTTTATATTTCCCCCCAGTTTTTCGCCCCCAAACAGCGGCATGACGCCATTTGTCTGAATAGACAGATTTCGCAGGCCCCCTTTTTTTTTAGAAAAAGGGGGAAATTTAAGGGTTAAAATTTTTTTTAATAAGAAGAAAAATTTTTTTTTATTTTTAGGGGAAATTTTTTTTAGAAGACGCAATGCACTGAGAGGCAAATCTGGGGGTTTTTTTTGCATTATGGCAGGTTTTTGGGTTTTTTAATAAATGATTTTTAAGTTTTCTGTTTATGGTTTTTTCCATTTTTTTTAAATTTGGTTTTTTTAAAATTTTTGGGGGGGCCCCCCCGGGGGGCAAAAATTTTGGAAAAAGGGGGGGTTTTTTTTTTTCTTGGATAAAATCGGTTAACCCCGAGGTTTTTTTTTTTTTCGTTTAAGTGTCAATAAAAACCAATTTTTTTTTTTTTTTTAATAATTAGTTTATAAAAATATTCTTTTAAAAAAATTTTTTTTATGTTCCAAAAACCTTCGTAAAAAGGTAATCAGTTTTTTTTTTTATACTCTAAATTTTTTTCGTACCCCCATAATAATCAAATGTTTATTATTACTCTTTTTTTTCTTTATATTTTTGCCCCTTTTCCCCCACGCTTAGGGGAAGCTGCGGTAGTGATATATACCCAACGTCTCTTTGTTAGATTTATATTTTTTTAACCCCATTGCGCCCTTGGGGGTTTTTTTTGTGTTTTTTTTATTTTAAAATTATTCAAAAAGTAGTAACCCCAAATATGGGGAAGGCTTAACCTGATTAAAAAAAATTTAAATAAGTTTTTTTAAATTTTTTTATATATATATATATATATATATATATATATATATATATATATATATATATATATATATATATTATATATAATATATATATATAATATTATATTATATATAAAAAATATTATATATATATAAAAAATATATATATATATATATATAATATATATATATATATATATATATATATATATATATTTTAAATAATATATATAATATATATATATATATATATATATATATATATATATATATATATATATAATATTTATATATATATATTTAATATTTATATATCATATATATATATATATATATAATATATATATATATATATATATATATATAATAATATATTATATATATAATATATATATATATTATTATATATTATATTATAATATGTATATTATATATATATATATATATATATATATATTATATATATATATATATATATATATATATATATTTTTTGTATATATATATATATATATAAAAAAGTATTATTATATATATTATTATATATATATATATTTATATATTTTATATTTATATATTTTTATATATTTTTTATATATATATATATATATATTTTTTATATATATATATATATATATATATATATATATATATATATATATATATATATATATAAAAATATATATATATATATATATATATATATATATATATATATATATATTTTTTCCCCAAAAAAAAGGAACTGATTTTTCTTTTTTGGGACCCCCAAAAAATAATAATTTCATCTTTTCAAAAAAATTCAAAAAAAATTTAAAACCCCCGGAATTTGGTTTTTTCTAAAAAAAATTAAAAAATTGGTTTTTAAAAAGAAATTTTTTTAACATAATTCGGTACTCATAAATACTCAGATCTTAAAAATTTTTGTTAGATACAACCTTAAAATTTTTCCCATTTTTTAAAAACCAAGGTTGTAACCCCCGATTTTTTAGTAGTAATAATTGTTTTTTTATTAAGTGTCTTGTATGTGGTGGAGGATAAAAAAAAAATGTTACATTAATTTAAAAAAAAAAAGGGGTTAAGTTAAAAACTCACACAGAGGGTTTTAGCCTTTTTTTTTAAAAACCCAAATTTGGGGGAAACCCCTTTGGTAAAAAAAAAAAATTTTCCAAAAAAAAAACCCCTAAGACAGATTTAAAAAAATTTTTTATACCTTTTAAATTGGTTTGGTTATTCTAAATCTGACGATTCCTCTCCCCCCTTTTTTCAGAATATTTTAAAATTTTTTTGTGGTAAAACCCCGGGGGTTATCGCTTTTGGGTTTAAAAAAGAATTTAAACCCCCTTATATTTTGCTTTTAAAAGGGGGGAAGAATTATAAAACGGGGGGTTTTTTCCCCAATTAAAAGGGAAAAAAAATCTTTTCCCTTTTTTTTTTTTTTTTGGGTTTTTTCTTGTAAAAATTGGGGAAATGTTGTTTTTTTTAAAAAAAAAGTGATTTTTTTTCTGATAAAAAAAAAATTTAATTAATTTTTTTTTCATTGGTAATATTAAAAAACCTTTTTTGTTCCACTTGATTTTGGTGTTGTCAGTACCAATTTCAAAGTTTTTTTTTTATTCATTGGGTTTTTTAAAAAAATTGAGTATTTTCTTTGATTTAATTCTTTTTTATAAAGGGCTTATCTGATTTTTGGGGGCCCCATAATGGTTATCCATTGCCGGAACATACACAAGTTGTTTTTTTTTACGTCTCCCCAATGGCGCGTCCACACCCCCCTTCGTTTTGTGTTTGCCCCACCTCATTAAAAAAAAGAGTAATATCAAATTTCTCTCCGTGTCCCCAAAATTAAAAAAAATAATTCTATTTTTTCTGTCCGGAAATTATACAAAAAAAAAAATTTTTTAAACCCCTTTTTTTTCATTTTAAAAAAAAAAGGAAAAAATTTTTTCCTTTTCCCTTTATTTGCCCCTTTTTTTGCTATTGTTTCACCCCCCCATAGAAAAAACCCTTTTTTTTTTTTGTCTATTAAAAAAAAAAAGATTTTTTTTTTAAAAAAAAAATGATCTTCTGACATAGGTGGGGGAATACTTTTTGAATCATAGCTTGCCAAAACAACAGAGTTATTTTTTGAGCAAGTAGCTTATGCGTTTTTTGGGTCCCTAACAACAAATTTTTTTATGCTATAGGGGAAATTGGAGTCTTTAAAAATTCTTTTTTCTTCAGCAGAGGTTTGTATATTTCACATGTTGGGACATTGATCTTTTTTTTTTTAAAAAAAATCAATATTATATTCGTTATAAAATATATCTCGATATTGCCCCTTTTTTTAGCGGGGTTTTTGGGTTTATAGCGCAAAATTAACCACCCCTAAAGCCTATGTAATTTTTAAAAAATTTTTTGGCCCCTTTAAAAAAATTTTTTTTTTTACCTTTCCCCCAAAGGTCTAAAAAAAATTTTAAAATATTTTTCCGGTTTTTTAAACCCTCTTCAGGTACTTATTTTGTTGATCGTTTTTGGGGCCCTTTTTTTGTCAAGCACCACACAGTTTGATTCTTGTGAAATCGATCTTTTTAAAATAAAGTAACCCCAAAAAATTTTTTTTAGAAAAACCAAAAAAAATTTCAAAACATCTTTTTTCATACTGAATCTTTACTTTTTGGGTTTAAAGAAAAAATATTTGTATGACCAGTGACGTCTAGATGTCTAAATTGTTGCTTAATAAAACTTTTTTTTTGGGACTCTTTGGGCCAAAAATTTTCTTAAAAAATGAATTTTGTGCTATGGGGGGGCCCCAAAAAAGGAAAAAAACGGGGGTTCCCCTTTTTTTATCAGTTTTTTTGAAGCATTTTCTGAGGCAGGCTTTTCCCCTTAACTGTCTTTTCGTTTATTACTTTTCCTTTTGGGTTTATAAACTCTTGACCCAGTTTTTTTTTAAAATTATTTTTTTTTCCCCTTTTTTCCCGGTTTTTTATCCTTTTTTGTCCGGGGTTTTTTGGGGGGACATTTTTTTTTTCTCTTCTGTTTATTGCTACCTTGTTTTTTTGATGTTTTAATGTTTTCAAAACCCCTTTTTTGAACGGGTTTAAACTTGGTCGTTTTTTTCTCGAACTTCTTCAAAAAAAAAAGCATTGTGAAGGTTTGTTTTTTTAAAAAATTTTAAAAACTTTTTTACTTTTTTTTATTAATATATATTTTTCCCTTTAAAAAAAAATTAATCATTTTTTTGTTTTTTTTTCCCCCTTTTTTTTTTTTAAAAAAAATAAAAAAAAAAAATAAATATAAAATAAAAAAAAAGGGTTTTTAAAAGTAAATTTTTCCCCTATTTTTTTTTTAAATTTTTTGAAAAGGGAAAAATTTTTTCTTTTTTTTAAAACCTTTTTTTTTATAAAAAAAAAAATTTTTTTCTGGGGTTTTTCTGTTTTTTTTTATTATCGCTTTTTTTTTTTATGATTTTAAAACCCCAAAACGTAAAAAACCCCCCGCATAAAAAATTAAAAAAAAAATAATTAACGCTACACAAGAAACCACAGATACTAATTATAAATTTTAAAAAAATTTTTTCCCTTTTTTATTTACTTTTTTTTTTTTTTAGTAAGTTAAAAAAAAAGCCATAAAAAAATTTTTAAAAAAATTTTTCTATTCACGTGAAAATTTGGGACTCAAACTTTTTTTGGATAAATATGTTATAAGTGAAAATTTTTTAAATTTTTTTTTTTATATAGGGGGGAAAATTGGGGGACTTTTTCACATTTTACCGTTGTAAAAAATATTTATTTCTATAAAAAAAATTACTTTTTTATATAAATTTTGGAAAAGTTTTTTTTGATGTTTTTTTGGTTTTTTGGTTTTAAACCAAAAAGGGGGAAAAATTTAGATTTTCGGGAAAATGGTTTTTTACGGTAGACTCAGTTTTTTACCGAATTTGGCTGAAAAATGTAATTTTTTTTAAAAAGCTAAAAAATTTTTGACCATCGCCTATGGCGGGGGCGCTAATAAAAACACTTGGTTTTTTTCCCTTTTGTAAATATCATTGTTTTAAAAACGATCCAAATCGTTGGGCGGCTTAAGGCCCCAAAATTTAAAATCGCGGATCTAATTTTTTGAAACAAATAACTTTTTAAAAAAAAAAATTTTTTGAAAAGTTTCATATCATTAAAAAAAAATTTTTAAAAGGGACTTTTTTCTTTTTGGATATTTTTAAAAAAGGGGTTTTTGGGGGCAAACAAAATAAAAAAAATTTTTAAGATGCACTTTCCTTTATTTTTTTTAAATTTTTTAAATTTTAAATTTTAATATATGTTTTTTTCATTATTTTCCCAAAAAATTTTTAGTTTTTTTTAAAATATAAAAAAAATATATTATAACAAAAAAAGCCCCGAACAAAATTCATTACTATGTAAACTTTAAAAAATTTAAACCCAAAAAAAAAAAACCGAAATTTCCCAGCGTGAGCGGCAAAAAAAAGGGGTTTAAAACAAAGGGGTTTTTTTTGGAAAATTTCGATCTTTGCAAAAAAGATAAAAAAATTGAATAAAGGCGATAACAACGACGCATCTTTTTTTGGGGTTTTTTTTTTTAAAAAAAATTTCGATTAAAAAAAAAAAAGAAAAGGCTGTTCTTATGTTACCATTTTTAATGATGCAAAATTTTTTAAACCAAAATCAACGTTTTTTTCAAGCAGGTATCTTTAAAACTATTTGGTCTAAAAGATACGTCTTTTGTATCCCCCCCCCTACTTTTTTTTGGAAACCCCCCGGGTTTAACTTAAAAAATTTTTTTTAAAAAATTTTTTTTTCTTTGTTCGTTGGGAGTGTCGAAAAATATATATATATATATATATATATATATATATATATATATATATATATATATATATATATATATATATATATATATATATATATATATATATTTTATATATATATATATATATATATATATATATATATATATAAAATTTAAAAAAATTTTTTTAAAATTTTTAAAAAATCCAACCCTTTTAAATTAATAAAAAATTTTTTAAAAAATTTTTTAATTTTTTTTTTTTTATTTTTTTTTTGTTTTTAATCATTCAAAAAATTTAAAAGGTTTCAGGTTTTTTTTAATGCTGTGGTTTAATTTAAAACCTTTTTGGGGGCCCTTTTTTTGTTTTTTTTTTTTTTTACAGTAAACTGTTTTTTTTGTGGATTGATTTTTTTTTTTGCCCCAAAACCTTCCCACGGTTAAAAAAAGGGGAACCAAAAGTTTTTTTAGTATATACATAAAATTTTTTTTTTTAAAATTTTTCAAAGGGTTTTTAAAAAGTAACAAACGCTCACTTTAAAATTTTAAAAATTTTTAAAAATTTTTAAAATTTTTTTTTATACTCCGATAAGAAATACGAAAACCCATAGGGAAAATAAAAAGGGATTTTAAATTTCCCTTTTTTATGAGCAACCCCTTTTGGGGAAAAACCTTTTTAAAAATTTAAAAAACCAAAAACCCCCTTTTTTTTCAAAACAAATACTGTTGCTCGTTTTGCATGAAAAAAAAAAAATTTTTTTTTTCCCCCTTTAAAACGCTTTAAAAAAATGAAATTTTTTAAAAATTTAAAAATTTAAAAAGGAGGGTTTTTTTAAAAATTTTTGGGGTTTAAAAGATTAACAAATTTTAAAAAAAAAATTAAGGAAAAAAAAATATATACAAATTAATAATAAAATGACCCAATAAAAATTAAAAAAAATTTTTTAAAAACAGTACCCCTTTGTTTTTTTTAAAATTTTAAAAAGTAAAGTTAATGTTTTTTTTTTTTAAATATTTTAAATTTTTTTTTTTTAAATTTTTTTAATTTTTTTTATACCCTTAAATCAAAAAAAAAAAAAAAAATTTCATCTTTTTCATAGGAAAAGTGGAAAAAAATAAAAAAAATAACCAAATGAAAAAAAAAAAATATTATTATACTTTTTTTTAAAATTTTTAAGGGTTTTTTTTAAAATCAGTACTTTTTAAAACAAATGTGGCATTTCCCCATAGGAGGGAAAAAACGCCCTTTTCACAGATTGATGCATTGCATTGTGACTTCGGGGGTTTTAAAATTTTCCTAGTTTTTTGGGGGGAATTTTTTATCTAAATTAAAAATGCTTATAGCTAAAAATATATATATAAAAAAATATTTTGAAAATTCCCTTACATTTTTTTTAACACTCTTTTTTTGATAAAACCCCCAATTTTTAAAAAACATCTTTGGGGGGATCCATTTTTAAAAAAACTACCTTTCTCTAATCCCCCAAAGGTGCTTTAAGTTCTTAATCGGGGGTTTGGGTTTCTTTTTTTGTTTTTTAATAACCTTAAGACCCCCTAATACTAAAAAAAATTTTTATATAAATTACAATGATAAAAGTTTATTTAAAAGGGTTAAAATTCCAAAAGGGTTCTTTAATGTTAAAAATAATCCTCCGTAAAAATTAAATATAATCCTCCCCTACATTAATGAAAAAACCCCTTTTTTTGTTTTTTTAAATTTTTTTTTAAACCCTTTAAAAAAAAATTAGGGGGTTTTAATGCTTTGATGTAGGAAAGGGAAAAAAATTTTTTAAATTGTTTATTTACAGTTTTTTATTTTACGAAATTTTTTCCCCAACTTTTTTTTTTAAACTTTAAAAAAAAATTGAAGGGGTTAAAAATTTGGGGGAAATTTTGGACATGGATAAAGGGAAATGTTATTGGGGTTTTTGGGAATTTTTTTGGGAAAAAAAATTTAGAATTGAATTTTTTTTTAAAGTTTTTTAAAAGGGTTTTAAAAAATAAAAAGGGGAAAAGGTAAAAAAATTCCCTATGAACTGGGTTTTTTAAAAAAAGCGACACTTTGGGGAAAAAAGGGGAATTTTGGGGGGTAAATTAATTCCCTTTTAAAAAGCCAGGTAAAGGGTGCACCGAAATATAAAATGGGTTTTAGGAATATTTTTTCTTGGGCAAAAAAGCCAAAAAATAATATTTTTTTGAACTTTTTTTGGGGACTAAATGGTTTTTAAAAAAACAAACCGGGGGGGGGAACCAAAAAAATCAAGCAGTTAAATTTTTATAAAGGGGGGGGTTTCCCTTTTTGGGGGAAAAAAAAAAAATTTTAAAAAAATTTTTTTAGTTTTTAGTTTAATTTAAAAACTTTTTTTTTAAAAAAATTTTTGCTTTTTTAAAAAGCAGGAAATATGTGGTTTTTAAAAATTTTTTAAAAAATTTTTTGGGGTTTTTTACTAATAATTGAATTAAAAAATGTTTCCCCGGATATCTTAACTTTCCAAAAAAGGTAATTTACCAAAACTTGGGAAAAAAATTTGTTTTTTGTTATTTTAATATTCTTAAAATTTTTTTTTATTCTGACTGCAAAAAAAATCCTAATTAGAATTTTGGTTTTTTTGGGGTTTTTTTTTTTATGGGGGAAATTTTTTTTTTTTTAATTTTTTTTAAAAATATAATTTTTTAAAAAAAACTTCATGGTTCAAAAAACCCCCAAAAGTTAAAAAAAATATTAAATTTTTTTTGGGGTATACGGTTTTTTAAAAAAAAATGAATTTTGCCCCCAAAAAAAAATTTCCTTTTTTTTTTAAAATTTTTTAAAAAAAATTTTAAATTAAAAAAAAGATCAAAACAAAAAAACCCTGTGTTAAATATGGGTTACACCCATTTACGATATTTTTTTTTTCCCCTTTTCCCCCAAATTTCTCAAATTTAACAACTGTAGTTACGCAAAAGGGGTCTAACATACAAAATAAATTGTTGGTAGCAAAAAATGTTTTAAAAGCGATCGTCAAAACGCGTTAGAATATATAAAGTTCATGGTAAATGGGGGGTTTTTAACATTTCTTGTTTTTTTTCCATAATTAATTATGTAAAAAAAAATTGAAAAAAAAAAAAAAACCCCAAATTTTTTTTTTGTAAAGGGTTTTTTAATATTAAAACGGGGTTTTTTAGTTGTGATCAATTTTTTTTTTAAAAACAATTTTCAATATTTTAAAAAAAAAAAGGGCTTTGTTTTGGGGAAAAAAAATTTTTTTTTTGACAAAATTTTTTAAAAAAAATTTTAAATTTTTGAAAAGGTACTTTTTTTGGGTTTTTGGGCCATCCAGAACTTTTTAAAATGAATAAAAATTTCTAAAAAATTAGTAATAAAAAACTATCCGGGTTTTTTTTAAAAAAAACAAAAAAAAAAAGGGGGGAAATTTTTAAAAGGTTTTTTTTTCCCCTTATTGCCTTTTTTTATTTGGTCATAAAAATTTTCTTAATAACAAAATAAATTTTTTTTTTCTAAAAATTTTTTTCTTAAACAGAAACTAAATCATAAAAAAGGTATTAAGTCTATTAAATTTGTCTTATTTCATTTTTTTTAAAAAAATTTATTTTGTTAACGTATTCTGGGAAAATTTTTTTTAAAACTGAGCCAAAAAAAATTTAAAGGGGGATACGGCTTTTTTTAAAAATTTAACAAAAATTGGGGTTTTTAAAGCTAACATTTTTTCCAAAAAAAAAAATTTTTTGTAGGTTTTTTAAAATTTTAAAAAAAATAAAAAAGTTATAGTTTTTAAAAATTGGGGTTTTTTTAAAATAATAAAAACCCGAATATGGGGGGTTTTTTTTTTAAAGGGCCCAAATTTGGGTTTTATTTTTTTAAAAAAGACCATTTTTTCTTTTTTTTTGTTTTTTTTCTTTTTTTTCCCCTTGCAAAAAAATAAATATCCCCAAAAAAAAATTTTTTTTTAATGAAATTGGAAAAAAAAAGTTTATCAGTCCTGTCAAGTAAAATAAAAAAAAAAATTGACATTATAAAGGGTTTTCCCAAAAAAAATTTTCCCAAAAAAAAAAATTTTTTTAAATTTAAGTCATGCCTTGGCCATAAATATTAAGGCAATCCATTTCAATACAATATTTGATAAAAAAAAAATTTTATGCTGTTAGCAAATGGGTTAAAAACCAATCTTGTTTAGATACTGTTTCTATTTGATTATGTAGGGTGGTTTTTCGTTTTTATTAAGAAAATACAGATTGCAATCAAATGATTTATAATCTTTAAAAATTGAAACAGTTTCAAAAAAGGTTTTTTTTTGTGGTAAATGCCAAAAAAATTTTTTTTTATATATTTTCTTTTAAAAATTTCCCCCCCGATATGCTTTTTTTCCCCAATTTTTAAAAAACCCCCTTTTTTACATTTTCTATATGCTT
>JAHBCN010023502.1:0-12688 GCA_019359885.1 Listronotus oregonensis | reverse complement strand
CATTCAAATAAAAATTTGCCTTGCATCATTAAAAGAGTGTGAACGCCTTACTTATTTTATTGAGTTACTTCTTATGTAACTTTTTACGCAAAAAAACAAAAAGTTTAAAGGTGTATGGAAGCCCAATGTTATGGCCCATTCGATCAAAAAATGCCCAGCCCAGTATGAAAATAACTGTCAGAGTTGGCCCCGCCGATTTTGCGCAATAACGAAATTCCACGAAAAAATTTTTATGTGTTGCCTACTTAACACTGATAAATCAGTGTGTAGTTAAAAAACTTTAACTTTTAGGGGGCCGTATTAGTTTCGATTGTTTTGCTATGTGTGATTATATTTTGGGGTTTCAAGTTTTTGGATTGAAAAAAAACCTTCTTATTTTAGTGATTAATGTTGTTCGGCTAAGCCCGAAACCCTAAAGTCGTTCCGCTGAGCGGGAAATTTGAATTCAACAACTTTTATCTGCGTGCATTTATCTATTTTTTTCTTCTTTCTAATTTCCAACTAGTAGTTAGAAATGTATAAAATTTGCAGTTACTATTTCTGCCTGTATTCTTTTATTCAACTACACAACAACTATTATGCACCATTTTTAATATTATTATTTAATTGTTTATATTTAAATCAAGCATGATTTGACAGAAAATTTGACCACAGCATTCAGCTGTTCCCACCATACATTCCGCTCCCTGACAATAGAAAAAAAAATCGTAACTTATCTCATATAGAATTCATTTCAATATCAAAATAGGTAGTTTATAATGGGAAACTCTGTATTATCTCCGCTCAGGATGTACACATTTAATTAAAATTGAGGCCTTGTTTTAACTAATTTTAAATCAAAATTACTTAGGGCGCTGTATTTCCTTATATTTTTTTAAATAATATTACGGCCGAGTGATGATCGCGTCGTTAAATTTAGCAATGGACTTAGCAATTGTTAAAAGTTAACTACGGTTTAGAATGTTTAACAAAACGTCATTGTCAGTGTTATTCGATGATTTTAGTAGGCAACCTGTCAAAATCTGACATTTTGTTAAACATTCTAACCGTTGTTAAAACAATTTCTAAGTCTTGCTAAATCAACAAAGGCTCCCTCGGCCTTATGTTTTATTAATCTATAGCTTTTAATTTAGTATGTACCTAAACTCAACGACAAGATTTTTTTGCCTTATTACAGAGAACACAAACAATTTATTGTAATTATAAATAGATAAAGTTACATTTGTCTCACCTACGCTGAGAAGTATTTTAAGTTCTTGACATTCTTGGTAACTCGTATGTGAAGGTTGAGATCAACAAACGGTGTTCAACGATGCATTTAGTAATTCTGCGGTTTTTAGTTTTATATTGTCAGTTTTGTCAATTACTTTAAAAGGTGGCAAGAAATTTTCTCTACAATACATTAAATCACCAGCCATTAGAAAGTATTAAATCATAAACAAACAGTACACTAATATCGAGTCATTTAAAGTAAACTAAACAGGGCCATATTTCTGACTATACCTCACTGTATTTAAAAAAATTAAAGTGGCCATTTTGTGCATTTTTTTTCGTAGAATCTAAGGAATATTTAAAAAACTTATTCAAATTAAAAGAATCTATAATATTTCGCATGTAATTTTAATTACCTAAAATGGAGAAAATTATAACAAGTGATTTCTGAGATATTCAATTCTATAAATCGCCCATTTTACTGCTAACTGACTTACTCGCTCATCAAAATTATGGGGCACTTTTCGAGGCAGTAGAAACTTGAAAAGACCCCGCACAAATCCTATAAAAAATAGATTTACGCAAATTGTTTTGAAACTTTCCAAATTAATAGTTCTCAACACGCTGATCAAAAGTCCTAATGATGACGAAACCCGATAACACTTCCAACCAAAGGAATGCATTTAACTGATTATTATATAACCGATAAAAATGTAATTATTGTTGACAGTGTCTAGCTTTAAGTTACATTACTATAGCAACTATTCACCGGCATCGGTCTAGGCCGCCATGCGAACCCACTTATCTATAATAATTATTACTTAAAAAAATATATTTTCATGGCTTGCACGAGAACGCCATGGAAAGTATCACTTTTCCTCCATATACAATATTATACTATTGTTACCTACTATTAATAAATTTATTTAAAATACCTACCTATTGCAGCTATCATAACAGCATTTGTGCACGACTAATCAAATTTTGTCATATTAATTGTTTCTTCTCTTAAACTGTTAACCATAATGTTTAGGCCATTTTCCAACTCTCTAATTGAGTCTATTTTAATAAACCTCTTTTTAAAATCAAAAATAGTTACATTGGTTTAAATTTAGCCCAAAAACTCTCAGTTGGTTAAAACATTCTAAACAATTTTTAACATAAAAAACTAAATAAAAAAAAAAATTAAACCAAAACTAAATAAAGTAAAAAAATACCTTCGAAACAAATAATAATATAAATGCTTAAATGCCAGTTATTTACTTAAGGGGGGAGATACGTGTAAATGCTTAAATTTTGCTTAATTTTCATGATTTTTTTATAAAAAAGTCTGGTTTATTGAAACATTAAAATAATATAATCTTTTATTTAATTATTCTAAATTGGGGATGTACACAAAATTCTTTCAGACAGGTCGCAACGAGACTTCTTAATCGGCGAGCATTGTAGCATCCGATCTAGAGATTTAAAAACAAAAACCTACATTCTAGATAAACCTAGAAAAAATGAAAAAAAAATTGCTGCATAAAATAGTGGGAAAAAATTTAATTAATTTTGGGTCGAATTTTTCTATTGATTTTGCTTCGATAAAAAAAAAAAAAAAATGAAAATTTGTAGATTCATACAGAAAATAATATCATTAAAAAGATATGTGCAAAATTTCAAAGATATCGATCAATAACGTTTTGAGTTATTGTGTACGCCAATTTGAAAAATATGGTTTGGAAAAAAAGGGGTTAAAGTTTAAATACAAAATATATATATATATATATATATATATATATATATATATATATATATATATATATATATATATATATATATATATATATATATATATATATATATATATATATATATATATATATATATATATATAAAAACATATATATATATATATATATATATATATATATATATATATATATATATATATATATATATATATATATATATATATATATATATATATATATATATATATATATATATATATATATATATATATATATATATATATATATATATATATATATATATATATATATATATATAAAACAGGGTGCCACAGATTCGAGTGTATGCATGGGGATCTGGGGAAAACCCTAAGAGATACGAAGTCGGTTAAATTGTGGCAAAGTTGCGCATTTAGGTGCCTAACAACATGCCCATTAGAAAGTTGTAAAATTCCTTGTACTTCCGGAGATACCGGGGAAAAAAAAACCCAAATTTGCTGATTTTGTTTTTATTTTTGTCTGACGTTATTTAAAGAGATATGAAAAAAAAAAAGACACTTTTCAATTTTCCAAGCCTAAAAACAGCGTTGAGAGATTTTCCGTAAGACGCCCCCCCCTTTGTTTTACCATCATCAACTTTATTTTCTTAAATACGGACCTTTTGGTTTTTTTTTTTTTTTTTTTTTGAACCTCTTTTATCCCAATTTTAAAAATGTATAACACTTAATTTTTATTAACAAATATGGAACGCCCCTATAAGAAATTATGTGCGTTCCTTGTCTTACTCATTGTCTTTATGGAAAATATGTTTATTTAACAGAAAAATATTAAGTGTTATACATCATTGTAATTGGGATTTAACTGCTTCAAAAAAATGCAATAAACAATTGAGTGTCGCATTTAAAAAAAAAAATTGATGATGGTTTAAGGGAAAAGAAACGTCTTTTGAAAATTCCCCTTAACGCTGTTTTGTAAGAAAAGGGGGGCCCTGAGAAAGTGTCTTTTGTTTATTCATATCTTTTTTTTTTATTAAAAATATATATATATATATATATATATATATATATATATATATATATATATATATATATATATATATATATATATATATATATATATATATATATATATATATATATATATATATATATATATATATATATATATATATAAAATATATATATATATATATATATATATATATATATATATATATATATATATATATATATATATATATATATATATATATATATATACACGTCAGGGTTTACCCTCTATTATATAAGAAATACTTAAATTTATGTTCTAAAAATTCGGTGACGTATTCTTAAAGATTATAAGTACTAACATTTTATTAAAAAAAAAAATTTCAGATATTTCACACCTTAAAACCTAACAGCCCTTAGCATGGTCTGTTGGCAATATGCTGCGGTGTCTCTTTCGATTTCTGGTTCACGGGTTATTGCACTTCAGCTGTTACAATCGATCGAAATTGGTAATTATTTTTTGTAAAAAGGATTATTTTACTATTAAGTTTTATTTAATAATATTTTTAAATTTATTTATGGCTAACGTAGCGTTAAATATTTAAGGATAATTTGTGTACATCACCATGTATTGGAAAAGATGTTATCATAATGTGTGGTGTTATTGAATGTCAGCCATTGTGCTTTATAGAAGACACAAAATGATTGCCAAAATATCTTTCATAAGGCGAGTATATCATAATTCTCAGTCAGTGAGTCAGTTGCGTTTTATAGAATTAGTCGTTTTACTAAGAACTCCGCACCAATCACTCTAAAACATTTTAACGGATTATACACAGTTTAAGAATATTAAAATGAACACCTTCAGCAGCCTGCCCGATATCTGACCTTGTCTAATATATAATATTAGTGTTATTAATTTCCTTTATTCTTAAATTTATAAACTGTTAATTTTAAAATTAGGAAAAAATAGGATGGTTGTTAATAAATAAATTGTACAGCAACACACGCCTTAAAATCAGTAAGTAACCAGAAATTATCAGGATCAATCTTGGCTTAGGCTATCCTGCTATTCGGTGGCATAAACCTTTCCTTAGAGTTTTCACCAAGTTTTTTAGCAGTATTTTCTGCTTCCCGCAATTCTTGCACTGACTTTTTTGAAAGTTTTCTCCTACAGTTACAACTCATGGTGTCTTAAAAATCTTTAATTTCATTTTTTTTTATTAAGTTAATAGGAAAATCAATATTTGATCACTTCCAAATTTGTACTGAATTTTCTGCATCCCTTTCAAAGATACATCTACCATATAATTTTCTAATTATAGTCTAAGATCCAACCACCTAAATCTGTTTTTTTTTTAATAAAAAGTTATTTTTATAACTGATATAATATGATAGTAGAATAAATTTCAGCAGGGTTGCCTGGAAAAATTTAGCCGCAACTATCTTTGAATAAATATACCGCATAATCCTGGAGCAAGTCATGTGACGTTGGGTAAATTCTAGTTTCTTGACAACGGGGTCAACTTTCGATTTTTAAGTATATTTTTACCTTTTTGGATTTCTAGAAAGATTCTGCATCTAACAGTACCCCATAGGTCAAATTTTAACAGCTTTCTTTTTTTATTTTTAAACTGTTAAAATTTGGGAAATAGGGTACCGTTAGAAGCAGAATATTACCAGGAATCCAAAAATGTAATAATCCATAAAGTGTTTTATTTGAAAATTAAAAGTTAGACCTGTTTCCTCTAAAAACGAAAGTCACCAAAAAAAATGGTGTTTAATCTTATTAATTATTTCGAGAACAAAAAAGAAAATAAGGGATCACCTGTGAATATAAAAGAAGAACTAGCTAAAGCACTTGGCTTAGTTTTAGAATGGTACAAGAGGTTGTATATGAAAAAAAAAAAAACTTACTTACAAGAAAGAAAAGAAATGCAAATGTGGCCAAGACTGAATATTTAAGTCCTGGCCTGTAAAAATGGAAGTAAGGGATACCATTCATGAATTATATAAACTAAAAACAACTAGAAATTGGACTTGGCGCTTTATCAAAATTAATTAAAAACTTGGGTTTTTACTATAAAAAAGACTCTAATGAAAATAATTTCTGTGAACTACTACATTAGATTAGATTAGATTATTTGAGCGGAGATGGCGAAATGACCTCCACCACTGCAACCTTCCAGATTTATTGTGGTTTCTCCTATCGTTCTTTAGAGTACCTTGCCCAAGCCCTCTTCTTAACTAGACTCCAGAGTCTGACACTGGCCACCCAAAAACTTGCCGGTTTTGGCTTCTCCTCCCCAAGCCTAGTAAACCTAAGCCTGCATAGTGCTTCGCAATGGCACCACACATGTAAGGCTGTTTCTTCAGCCTCCTGGCAGAATACACAGGTATCCTCCACCAGGTTTATTCTTTCCAGGTGTTTTATTTACAATGTCCCTTTTGTTAAGTTTCCTTACGATTAGGCTGTCTCAGTAGGGCCGATTACTTGGCCCGGGGGTCTTAATGAACTGCTTTGCCCGTTTTCCCGGGGTTTGTACCACCGCTTTAGATGTTCTCCCCAATCTTAAAGATGTTTGAAAGACCTGCGAATACCGAAATGGCTGGGCCATCATTTCCGCGGGTCCTTTTTTTTATTCCCTTTTGTTCCTGGTGGCCCCTGGCCCTTACCCCGGGTCCCAAGTTTTTTGCCAAACCATTTTTTCCCGGGGCCCGAAAACCCCGTATTTGGAATTAATTTTAACTGTTCTACAGGGGGTTGGTTTTTTTTTTCTTTTAAATTTGGGACAAAATTTTTTTTTAAAAAAAACCCCCTTTTTTTTAATTAGGGTGATAGGGACCCCCTTGGAAAAGGGCTGGCCAGATTAAGATTACCTTTTTTAGGATCTCCAAAAAATCCTAACCCTTGTTGGTTTGGGCCATCTTATACAGATATGATCGGTTTTTGGAACTACTACATACTGTAAGCCTAAATCTAAAAGTTAGTACACAATTTGCAAAAGCCTTTTTAAATAATATTAGACAATACTTCGTATCATTTAAAAAAAATTAAAAACTATTTTTATTTTTCTACAGTCTCTGTGTAGATCAATACATTTATTCCATAGGTGCTACGATTTTTCCAGTTCTTTAAAATAAGGCATTTGTGGCAGCAATCACGTCTAAATCCGAGGCAAATTTATTACCATCAAGATTTTTTTTCAAATTCGGAAACAAATGGAAATCCGATGGAGTCAAATCTGGTAAAAAAGGTGCATGAGAAACCTAAGTGATGAATTTTTGTCATGACAATTAGCTATTTGTAGCAAGGGGCATTGTCCTGGTGGAACAGAAATTTCTTTTTTGCTTAACCGGGACGTTTCTTGAGGATATTTTGGTTCAACTGTTCAAGTTAGTTAGCGTAATACAGAGAATTAATAGTTTCTTCTTTATTTAGAGTCTATAAATGGCTTTAGTATCCCAAAAAAAAGATACCATAATATTTCTGCCGATGAAATTGCCTTTGTCTTCTTCGGAATCAATTCGCCTCTCGCTGTCCACCGTCTTGATTGCTGTTTTGTATAATGTGGATCCAAGGTTTACCGACAGTAACAAATCGGCGAAGAAATTCAGTTAGGAAACGCTTAAATAGTATTAAACCCTCTCCTGAGATGGTCATGCGAATAAGTTTTTACTCTGGAGTAAGCAGTCGCGGCACCCATCGAGTGGATAGTTTATGGAGTTCGCTCTTTCGATATAGCTACAATCTCAGCTATTCCATTTAACTTTAGCCGACGACCATTTAAAACGGTATTATGAACTTTCTGCATAATTTCTTTAGAAGTTGCCGTTTTTGACCTGCCGAAACGCGGGACATCTTCAGTGCTTGTGCGACCACGTTCAAAGTAAACTCACCTAAAGTAGCGTCTAACTCTGCTTTAATTTTTGTAGGTGGTAAACCTTTAATATGCGCTCTGTCCAAACTTTAAAAAAGGAATTAGTAAAAACAAAAACGTTTTATTCCATCCTCTTACTTTATTAATTTTCCCTATAGGAATATGTTTAAATTACCATTACTAAAATATCCAAAATCGAGATAAAACGATTAAATAACCGACAATTTTAATTTCTGGTTTAAACGACCTTCTAAATTATATTCCGTTTCGCTTAGGCATTTATGATCTGTATCTAATCCACTTCCCTTTACTATAGCTTAGAGATAATATTTATTCACTGTCCATATTATTTTTAATCGTTTACTACCGTTAAGAGCAAAAACTCCGTGTAAAAAAGCAATTAATTATATGTTATTCAGAATAAATTATTTTATTTGTATGGTTAAGCTATTAGTCCGAGGGCTGGTGAACAGTTTTGAGCAGGTTCTTGAGGCACTTTGAAAATTTGTGTAATTGTCCTTGAAGGACCCCTAAATATAAAAATCAGGGTCTAACTGAAGGGTCTAACTATTATTCCTTGATTTTTTTTAATTCAAGGATTGGTAGGGGGGCCCTTCAGACAGACCTCGACTTTTATGTTTAGTAGCCCAATCAAATAGTACATTGTAGCAAGCATAAAATAGGCTATTTAGTTTTATTGTTTTATTTGGTCTATTAGGGTGCTAATAACAGTAATCTGTGGTTTCCCACCAAAATTTTTAATGGGAGAACTTTTGGCAGCCCAAAAACCGCGAATTTTTTGGACTTTTTTCAGTTTTTTTAATATATGTCAGAAACTAATAGTCCTATCGATTTTTTATTTAGTACTATTTAAAAGAACATTAAATTTTCTACAATTTTTTACTTGTCTTGTCTAACTCTAACAGCAAGCGAGCTACACCCCGACAAAAATTGACCATTTTCGCCAACATGGCAAAAAACGCCAAATCCTCCTATTAACTCCTTCATATTTCATTATAACTCGTCCAAAATATTATTAGAATGTAATGACAGAAGCAGTTATATAAATAAAGTTCTTACTTAATATGACCAAAAATTGCAAGAAATTGTGCCTTTTTTTGTATGAAAATTGAGAGGTGGTGGAAAGAATGTAATCGAACACGCAGTAATTTCGTAAAAAGGCAAGCAGAATGGCTCGAAAAAAAATTAATTGATTGTATTATTAATGACAATATTTAGTGTAATCCAGGCCTTCATCCACATTATGCAGTAGGCAAATAAAGTTTGCATCTATGAAAGAGCATGAAGAAGACTCAGTTCAAAATAAGGAACATATTATTAACACATCAAAAAAACGAAATAAAAATTAATGAGTTTAGCTGTGTAAGTAATTCTGTAAAAAATTTATACGAAATGTTTTTGCAGTTTTAAGTAAAACGCCTAAAATTAAAAACTATCGATATGGTTTGAAAATTTTAAAAAGTTTTTTAAGTGCCCGCGCCATATCATATCAATTACAAATTTAAAGTTGGCAAAAAGGCGAAGAGAATAAAAAAAAAAAGCAACAAAAAAAAAACCAAAGTGAATTGGTCTAATAATTGATAAACCTAAGCCGGGTATGGCTCCACAAATGATGGAAAAGATGCTAGGGGTTTTTTCCCCCACTTAATCAAAAAAATGAGTAAAATTTGAATTATTAAAATTTTTTTTTAATTTTAAAAAACGTGCTATGGCTAAAAAATTAATACAAAAAATTTAAATTTTTTTTAGATGAAGAACATTATATTTATCATTGATAAATTTAAAAAAATGTCCAGTACAGTTCATAAGGTATTAGTTCACGGGGGTGATATAATCGAAGTTTTTGACTTACCAGTTGGTCAGCTTTCGGAGGATGCCTTAGAAGCAAAACATAAAGAATATCGAAAATTCGATTAAATAATGCCCGTAAGTGCTCTAGAATATCTGCGAATGCTAATATAATTAGAACACTTTTGTTAACATCCGATCCCCATTTAGCTAGCCTAAAAAACTTAAATCCAAGCAAAGCTCTACCAAATTCGATTTTCAGTTATAAAAGTATGTGATTATTGAAAATCCTGTATATTTCCCTATTTCTTTAGATTTTCCTAGCCTAAATTTAATTGAAGAATCAAGTAGTTCTAATTCAGAATAAATAGCCTAAAATTTTACTTATGATTCATTTTCGATTATTTATTATGTTTTACAAGCTACTGCTAATTAAAAAAAAATTGGTTTTAATGTTAAATAATTTTATATTAAAATTTATTTACTTATATTAATATGCTTTTTTTTCAATTTAAAGAAATTAAGTAAGCTCTGTTGTATTTCGGCGACACTGTATACATGATATTATTATGACAAAAACCCCAACCAAAATAAAAAATCGACTGATCTAAGCGTTTTTTCAAGAAAAAAACACCAGAATTTTAAATTAATTTATGGGTTATTTTACGGATACATTACCCCAGTCGTGGCACCAATTTTTTTTGTTTTTAAATTGCATTTGGTGCAATCAGAGTTATCATTTTTGTTCCGTCATACCATAAGATAGTAACACTCTACGTCACCCCTCCCTTCTACCTACGCCTCCTTCATTCCTTCGCTCTAAAGACAAAAGCTAGAGCTAAGTCAACTATTTTCAACCATAATCACTTTTATGATGCTTATAAAACTTTGAGCGAGTTATAATGAAATATGAAGGAGTTAATAGGAGGATATGACGATTTTTTGCAATGTTGGCAAAAATAGACAATATTTGACGGGGTGTAACTCACTTGCTGTTAAGTTAGATGGAACATTGGTAATAAAATTGTACGAAATTTAACGCTCTTTAAAACAGTACAAAAAAAAAAATCAATGGGGCTATTAGTTTCCGAGATATATCGAAAAACAAAAAAAATTCCAAAAAATTCTGGTTTTCGGGCTGAAAAAATTTCTTCATCAAAAATTTTGGTGGGAAACCCTGGTTACTGTTATTAACACTCTAATAAACCAATTAAAATAATAAAACTAAATAGCCTATTTTAGCTTACTGGGCCCTATTTTAATGACAATTTGATTGTATAGGGGTCCTTCAAGAAAAAATAACTTTGTCCCCAAAAACCTACTAAAATTGTTCCCGCTCCCCTATAGTCCGAGAGCTGATGAAAAATTTTATATTGAAAAAAGTGGGATTATAGGTAATTTAAAAATAACTCTTTCTTTTTTACTTGAGCTATTAGACTTTATAATGCAAACATGGCAAAATATATTGACCTACAAAATATTGGGTCATTTCGCCGAGATCATGTTATGTAACTTATAAATAACCAGCTGCTTTCTGCACAGTTGATAGATAAATAATAGTAGAATATTAGGTTATACTTGCCCACAAAAATCAAGGGTATTTTGTTCTGACCCATGCCCTCAACATATTTGACGCATGCCACATCAGAAACGCTTCAATCCTCAAATTTTCTAAAAAACTTTTGGACTTATTCCAATATGTATAACATGTGGAAGATTTTCCGTGGATCCTTTGAATCCATACTATCTATCATGTACCTATAATTTAAGAGGTAGGTCTATAAAGGTCAGAAATTAAAAGGGAAACTTTTGGATCTTTTCTAGAGAATAGGTTGCACATGGGCAGCCTTTCAGCTGACCGGAAAAATTCTTATCATGAGCTCAAATAATTTGTTAATATCAAAAGTAGAAATGAGAGCACATTATTTAACAAATAGTTTGACATTTCCTTTAGAGGTAAAAATAATTTTGTCTTCAAAGAATAGGGGTGAAAAAAATAGATGTCAAAGTTTTTACTAATATTTTTTGCAAGGTATCAAAAAGATTCAATACCATTTAAGCAAGAGGACTTTGTTTTTTATGCGATTTGATGTTAAAGCAAACTTTGGCCCCTGGAATAGTTTATTGACTTCTTCCTTTGACGATTTTTAAGACAAAATTATGAAAACACTTTTGTGAGCTTTTATTCTTAAAAGTTTGGCTTTATCATAATTTACTGAATCACTTAAGGCAATCTTACTATAAAAATCATGTCATCTAATTTGGGGTTCCTGTTTATATTGACTGTTGTTCTCTTATTTATGATAATACTCAATTAAGACAGTAGTATGCTTCGCCATCATTTATACTATATCTTACAATTAGTTTATTCCAGGACAGGCAATAGGTTTATGACCAAATAACTAAAACATTAATGTGCAATTAAATACATTTATTTTAATTATGGTACAACCCTATAAAGATTAAATTAAATCACATTTAATAAAAAAAGCTTTTAATATCTAGATTAAAAAGTAATTTAATATCAGTCACCAATGCAAACCATTCTAAAATATGATATATGTAGGTACTAAGTACTAATTTGCAATTGTAATTTAAGCCGGTAACAAGAACCAAAGGCCGTTCGGTTAGTTTTTGTTGTTTTGAACCTAACTGTGCCATAACACTTACGATTCAATTAAAATTAATATATAATTGAAATGGAATGTTCGCAATACTTGATAACGTTTGTTATAGGAGCATAACGGATTTTTTTAAAGTTAGGGCAAATTTGGAAAAAAAAGTTTTCTTATGGATATATTATTATTTTTACCAATGTTAATATCCACTATTCAAATCATTCCATACAAACCCAGGGACATTTGGGTTACGTCGCAATTCAAGGATAATTTAATGACGTTTTTTTGTATTTTCATAAATATTCTTAAACTGTCTTTCAAATCCCGGGGGGAAACCCCATATTTTGCAACGGCCTAAAAGGCGAAATTTATGCATAATGTTTTGGGATAGTTCAATTCGACGAAAATATTGATACTGAAAAAAATAGATTGTTGCTCTTGAC
>JAHBCN010023501.1:0-12699 GCA_019359885.1 Listronotus oregonensis | reverse complement strand
ATTTTTTTTTTTATGAATTTGGGTCGAATTGTATCGTCAAATTCCATATTTCCAAAAAATTTCTGTTTTTCCCCAAAAACCCAAAGTCCAACTGGCTTCTTTTTTTGAAAAAAAATTTTTTTAATCAAAATTTTAATGCAAATATTTTTAAACCCTCAATTATAAAAAAATGCAGACTTTTTTTGGAAATTTGGGACGATAAAAAAATACAAATAGAAATTTGCTATTTAAACTTAGATTTTTCTGGCCAGCCTGCAAACAAAAATCTACTTTTTTTGCAAATTTCAAATAAAAAATTTTCTTTACCAAAGTAGGCCAGTAGCATCTGGATAAAAATATTTTTTGATGTAAACCCCAAGGCCACCATCACCAGCAAGAAAAAAATATCATAAAAAAAAAATGGGGGCGTATAAAAGATAATAATTTAATATTCCTATACAATTAAAAAAAAGGTTTAAAAAAATTATGGCAGCCCCCTCAAAAAGTTTGGTTGGTTTAAGTCAGCATGATTATCCCCTGAAATTGCGTCGTTTTGCATATACAAAATGTCAAAAATATTTAAATATTTTTTTTTTTAAATTTCTTGAAAACATTATATCTAATTTTTTTAAAATTTTTTTTTTGTTTTTGTAATCATATTTTTAAAAGACTTTTAATGTACTCTATAGATCTAGCTCAGTTGACTTAAATTGATCTATTTTGGTTTAAAAGGTAAAAATAAGTTAGGTTTATTTTCTATTCTTTTTTTGTTTTTTTATAGGCGTGGTCTTTAAAACTTTTTTTTTGTGTTAAAATAAAAATTTTTGGTTAAGTGTCCAATGATATGTTAGAAGTTCTAACCATAATCTTAATCTTTTTTCCCCCTTTAAGCATTTTTTGATTAACAAAATACGTCTTTTAACAAAATAATAAATTAATACCTGGAACCTAACCATTCTAATTTGAGAGTGACTTTAAAAAGGATTATTACAAATGATTAATAAATTTCATCAATTGTATTAAAAATAATTGTTAAGAATACTAAAGTTAAGTAATTACAAAAGTATGAAATACATAAACAGGGTTTTCACCAACCTGGAAAACCTAGATTTGTCAGGAAATCCAGGACTTTCAAATATGTTCTGAGAATGTCAGGTTATATCTTGAAATTCTACAAAATATCACTAAAAATTGTTAGTAGCACTAAAAATTAAAATTGTTTATTAAAAATTTTAATATTCTTGCTTAACAATGTCAATAAAATTATAAAATAAAAGCTACAAGATTCGTCTGTGTCATGGAAAATTACATGTTTGGTCAAGAAAAAGCTGGATTTGTCAGGCGATTTGAAATACAAAACTTGGTGGCAAGCCTAATAAATATTTTAGATATTAATTATAAAAATATATTTAAGATTTATAATTATATTTACAATACCTTTTTCTATTTATCATTAAGTCCAAATATAACTTTTCTATATATTATTTTCTAGGTTAGTTTAGGTATTATATTAAAATTTGCAGGTTTTGTAAAGCTGTATTTTGTAAAGTATATGTCGTTCGTAAAACATACTACTGGACCATTAGTAGATTTAGAGGTGTACTTTATGCTTAAATAGTTTTTTTACTAAATGAAATAGATTAGCATTTTAATAAAATATATTATATGAAAATATTACACATATATAAATTAAAATTTATAAAATCACAGTATAGCATCGACATTTACATTCTGAATGCACAGGATAAGAAAATACCAAACCTTTCTTAATAAAAAAATTTCCATTTTCTCAGTAAGTACAATTTGACGGAGGTTACTTAAATGCTACTTGGCTTCCTTCAAAAGCTTATGTATTCCTTATGCGCCAAATATTCTAATAATAAAAGCAATTTTGTCCTAGTCCCATTTTGAACGTCTAAGTCTTTCTTGTATTTCCTAGCTCCCACTTTTGAGACGCCTTAGTAAACAATTTAATGCACCTCTTTGGGGTGCGTTCGACAAGAACGCTTGAAGTAATATTTTCGAAACTTTGTTAGTTCGGCAAATCCGGTGCGTCGCTCTAGAATGTTCAGTTGTTTCGTTCGACAACACGTTGTCGAACGACTGGGTAAAAATTGTCGCACCGTACGAAAAAAAATAGAAGAAAATAATAGTTATAAAATTACAGGTCTAACCTTAAATGTTTAAAATTTAAGCGTTGGTCCGATTCTGCTTTATAAATGACTATACGGTCAAATCGTCACCTTCAAACTAGAGAAATTGTTTATTTCCTTGATATTATGGTCACTAAAGTTGCAACGGCTATATTTTTTCTTTTTCTGGAAAAAAGTTATAGTAATATAAGACCTACTAATTTTATATTTATTTTTAAAACTGAACAAAACAATCTCGAATACTCAGTAATAGTCCGGTCAAATTATACCAAAAAAATAAGAGTGAAGGTACATAAATTTATATCAAGCTGAAAGTCAGTAAAATTATTTAAAACATAATTAAAAATAACATTTTAAAATTCCCCATCGTTTTGGTACGTGGAAAAAAATTGACTTGAGGTCAAAGGTCAAACAAATGGGGTTTTCGCGATTTTCTTTAAATCGGTAAGTTTTATCGTAAAATTACTTTGAACAAAAATTGTAGATCATAAAATTATCTATAAAAAAGGTATCACTAAGTTTTCCCAAAAACCACCGTTCCTGAGATATAACTATTTAAAAAGTTGTAAGCGTCATTGTATGCACACGTTTCCACACCACCGCTTAGGTAGTGTATGTAGCGTTCCTTTTTAAGTGGTTTTCCCAGTATTTCCCAGTTTATTTTTATCGCAATCCATTAAGCGCACCGCTATTACTAAAACCAAACGTCAAAACTTTATTCCATTGCCCTTGCTTTCTTTTTTTTTTTTTTATAAATGACAATAGTTAAGCAGTGATTAGTTATTTTGTTAAGTAAAGCAAAAAAAATGAAATGTACCCATACATGTCTTGGATCTCTATATTTATTTTTTAAATGATCAAACACAACTTGTCTGCACTAGGCCAACATATACAGAAAATCCGGGTATTTTGGTAGGTCAGGTAAAAAAAAACAATAAAAAGAAACCAATTTCCTATACAAGTTCACAAACCAAGCGATTAAAACCGCATCCTACATAAAGTGCCTCTCTTTGGCATACCACAGTTTGCTTTTTTTTAGATAAAGCTCACAGAGGCTATCGTGTACTCGGAATTAGGAATATCCTAGTTTGGTCTTTTCAATCTTAATTTTCTGTTAGTAGACATAGTGTATGATGCTTTTGCTTTGACTCAGAAAGTCTATGCCAAATTTGTACAGCGACCTTGCAATATTTTTTTTTCTATTCCGGCGTCTGGGTTTACCGATTCTGAGATTCTGTCGAAATTCATGCATTAACCTATTCTATGAACAATAAACCTTCAGATCCCGGAGAGGAATTTTGAGCTGAAAGTATTCCTGTATATTAACTATTTTTAAGAAACAATAAGTATTTAATTTTTTAATTAAATTTAAATGTCTTTGCTAGACGGTGATGATTTAAAAATATCTAAAAACAGGTATATTCACTTGTTTAAAACATTGCAGGATTAAAACACAAAAATATTGATGATAGGAAATAAAAATTATAACAACATTACATGTATTATGTAGATTAGGGAAGTTTCTCTTTTCATCCGATGAATCATCTTTCTGCATCTAACATTCAGCTACCAGATATAACTCGCTAATTACGCATTTATCACAAGTTTGAAAGTTTCAAAGACTTGCTGAACATTGGATAAAAACAAGAACTTGGCTGGTAATATTTTTCTCCTTCCTTCAAGGCCCTTACAGACAATCAGATTAGCATCGCTATTTATTTCCACAAACCAAATTTAAACAAATTTATTAGAATGAATATACAGGGTGTCCCAGAAGTAGTGGGACACAGAGCAGCAGCAATGTCAAAATAATGCAAATAACGTAAACTTGCCTTATCTCAAAGTTGATAATAACTAAGATACAGGGTGTTAAACTTTTAATTTTGTTTTCATTTTTTCGTAATAATTTCTTCACTAAGAGACATAGCGGTACAGAATTGGGAATTTGGAGGTTTTTTAAGCCGAGAAATTCAAATTCGTCCACACTTTTAATGTGGCTAGTAAAGGGCGCCAGCTACGGCCTACCCCACTTATTATAGATGGCATAACTTTTTTAAGCTTAGTATATTGGCCTGTTTATTAAAAAAGAAGTTACTATAATTCCCGCTGCGTCAAAAATGTAAACCTCATTTAGGTCTCTGGGAGCAACTGTTTTCAAGATAAAAGCACTTTAAGGAACCCCGCAATTTTCCTATGGAAAATGGGTTTCAGCCAATTATTTTCAAACTGGCAAAGTAATAGTTTTCAACACGCTGATTAAAAGTCTCCACGGGCATAAAACCCAAAAACCCCTCTAACCCCCTTAAAATCAGCCTTAAAGGTCACTGGGGGTTTGGAGACTTTTGAGGGGGATTTTGGGGGTGTTAGAGGGGTTTTTGGGTTTTGTGCCCGAAAAGACTTTTGATCAGCGTGTTAGAAACTATTACTTTGCAAAGTTTGAAAACAATTGGCCAAACCCCATTTTCCATAGAAAAATTGCGGGGTCCTTTAAAGTGCGTTTATCTCGAAAACAGTTGCTCCTGGAGACCTAAATGAGGTTTACATTTTTGACGCAGCGGGAATTTTTAATTTTTTTTAATAAATAGGTCGATATACAAAGCTTAAAGAAAGTTACGCCATCTAAAACAATTGGGGTAGGCCGTAGCTGGCGCCCTCTACTAGCAACATCAAAAGTATGGACGAATTTAAATTTTTCTGCTCAAAGAACCCTCAAATCTCCAATTTTGTAGCGCTATGTCTTTTAGTAAAGAAATTATTACGAGAAAACAAAAACAAAATTAAAAGTTTGACACCCTGTATCTTAGTTGTTATCAACTTTGGGATTAGGCAATTTTACATAAATTGCATTATTTCGACCTAAGAAATCTGCTGATGCTGTGTTCCATTACTTTTGGGACACCTTATGTAATTCGTGGAGATATTCCAGGCCCTATATTACTGATGTTGATGGATATTTTGATTTACGAATACATGATATTGGCATTAACCTTCACCATTTCGTCAATAACATGGTAACAATTATATAAGGCCCTAGTTTTAGGGTTGGAAATAAACGTTTTTTAACTCGGTAAGGATAAATTATCTGTAAAATAGCAGTAGAACGATTGGTCCAAACGTCTGTGGGCTCTTGAAACCCGTCTGATCAAATCGGTCGTACTTTTAAGACCGTTTCTTTATGTAACCTTACCGTTTAAAGCTTCAGTTGCTTAAAAAAGCTTTGTGTGTCTAATTTTTAATTGCTTTTGAAAAAGCAGCTGTATGCCATAAGTTCGGAAAAACGGGTTACATAATTATTTCTCTTAAAATGTGTTATATACCCGTGTTGTATATAATAGCATCATAGTAACAAAAGTAATAACTGATACAAACACAAAAACAAATATTTTTAAGTACATTTATATTGGACAGGTATATGGTATTAGTGTAAGAATTAAGTAACTTATCGATCATTAGTTTTAAGAAGCGATTATATTACAAGTATTAGGCAATTAAGAAATGTATGTTAATATTATAATGGGTTACTACATATCCGATTTTTAAAAATATTTTATTGCATGTTACAAATTTAAATATTTATTACGCTTGGTAGATACAAATTAGAATTGCACATCTAGAAATAAGAATCAGCGATAAAGACGCAAATCAAATAATGGAATTTAAGGAATTGGCATATCTTTTTTTGTTAGTGTTAAACTTTATATTTTTTTGTGATTTTCACAAAAAACCGTCCGCCACATACTGGCCGCATTGTTTTGGCTTTCGCGTTCTTTGCTCATTTGATTTTTATAATCTTTTTTTTTTAATTAAAGATTGATTCCTTAGTAATAATGTTATGTCAAAAAATGTTTATTTATAATTTAATTAGAGCATATACGGGGTGCAAAATGAGATGAAGTTTATTTCCCGACATGCTGTTGGAGCAGCAGCTACACTGTAACCTTATCTTTTTTAAACATTGTATTTCCTTTATTGGAGATACACTTTTTTGAAACGAATTATACCATTACGAATTACAGTACGTTCCCCAATAATTCGTTGATTTCTCGTTTTACCTGCTACTGTTAGTCGTAATACTCAATACACTTTGGGTACCTCATGTAGGTCCGGACATAAAACTTTTTTTATTTATTATTGTACCTACTTTTTGTTACATTATGTAGGTTATAGGCAAATTGCAGGTGTTGAATATAAAGCAGAGTCTTTTCGTCTTAGTTCATCAGTCGTTTGGAGTTTGTCAAGGTATTTTCGTGTGTCTTATTCAGCATCCAAAATAGGTAACCTAAACTATTAATATAAGTAGGTAATCAGGACCTGTACCCTTTCAAAAGGTGCGGCGCCTAAACAATAGATATTTGTCAGGCAACCTATTTATGGTTGGGTTTTACACTGAGGGTTGTAATTTAAATTTTATTGCGGTCAAGAAATCAACGAATTATTGTAAAACGTACCATACCACTAAAAATTTCTGATATAACAATCAATTGTAATTAAAAAAAAATCGTCAAATTCGAAAAAGCGGTTGTAGTGGGAGGGTTTTTTGTGGAGGTAAGTGTATATTCAGCTGAAGATTTATTTAACTTCTTTCTAAGTACAAAAGCAGCACTGGATAATTCTTTTGAACCTTTAAACCTGGGTTAAAAATGTTAATAGCTTATTACCAAATAAGCAATGCCCGAGTCAGTTAAAATACTTTTTTGGGGATCGTTGTCTTATTAATTTTTTTAAGATTTTTTTTTTAATTTTTTTTCGAAATATATCTGAGTTTTAGGCAACCAGCTTGACAGATATTTTAAAAGTTGGTATTCGAATAACAAAGTTATATGTAGAACCAGTAGCAGATTTACATTAGGGGCAATTGGGGCTAATGCCCACGGCGGCAAATTTTTTGGGGCGGCTAAGTTGTTTTAAAAACTGCATTTGTGTTGAAATCATCTTTATATTATAATAAATATAATAACTTTTTAGAATTATTATATACGTTGCAAAATTATCAACAAAAAAGTTCTAGTGTTTCAAATTTTATAAATTAACATAAGTGTGCGTGTATTAGTGTACACACATATGAAGTGAAACTTCTTTATGAAACATCATTCACCTGTACAATTTCAAAACACATTAACTGGCAATTCTCAGTTTTTCTCTCCATTTGCCTTATTAAAAAAATGTTTCCTAAATTGAAAAAATTTAATTTGTAAATACAAGATACTTCAATTAAAATATTTTGAAAAAAAAAATATCAGATTTAGTCCAAAAAGTAATAGAAATAGTAATTATACTTAAAAAAATCAGGTTAAAAATTTTGCAGTTACTGTGTTTCAAAACAAAACAGTTAAAATTTTATTTAACTTTTATTCAACATAAATCGGTACGGTTTAAGCAAAAAAAAATTAGTAAAACGGTTGGCTCTACATGCCATCCCTGCAACTTCCCGCTAATTTTAAATTATGAATAAATTTTACAGGATTTTTTCTAGTGACATGAGAAAGCCTCCTGACATTTGTTCAAAATTTTTAAAAGGTGTGAAGTAGTCCAAATACAACAAAAAAACAAAAATATCGATATAATAATTTTTGCTCAGTCTTAGGAGAGCGTCCGATGCTTTTGATTTTCACGGAAATTTTTCTAATGATACAAGGAGCCTCTTGAATTTCGCGCAATATTTCTAAAAGGTATTAAGTGATCCAAATATAAAAAAACAAAAATATCGATATAATGATCCGGGGTGAGTCTTGAAGGAGGGGGGGCGTCTGATGCTTTTAATTTTCATCCGGAACTTCCCAGATGTACAAAAAATCTGAATTTGCGCACAATTTTTGAAAAGTGTAAAGTTGTTTAAATATAAAATAAAACACATTTTTAAAAAATTTTCGTCAACGATATCTCTCAAGCGAATCAACTGACTTTGACATGTTTGAGGTCGATCGACGACTTTCTTTTGAGGTTTAGAGCTTATTATCTTCTGGGATCGGTTGGTACAGCCGTTTAAAAGTTATTTAAAAAAAATATTTTGAAAATTTTATTTTTGGGGATTTCTTAATATCTACTGGTCGGGGTCGTTTCGAATAGTATAGAATATTTAAGTTTGGTGAGGCTTTTTTCGTTACAAATGCCTAAAGTGAGGTAATTCAGTAGTCTTAAAGTAAGGCACAAGTGTAAGGGACTAACACATTCACGGAGACATCGAGTGCGCTCACTCCCACTCACCAACGACAGCCGTGGCGGTCGAGCGTGACAGGAAAAGTGTGACTATTTTTTTTACTTAAAAATTTGATACGTCAAAAGAAGTTTTATAAATTGTTTTTTAAAACTATAATTTTCTGTAAAATTTCGGGCGGCATTTCCTTTAGTGACCAGGGGCGGCGCTTAAGTTAAATCCGGCCCCGTTTGTTTTGAGTATTTATAGGTGCTTACACTATAATCATTTAATAGAAAATCATACATTAATCAGAGTTACTAATGAATAACTTTGTATACCTTCATTAATTCACATAAATAAACGATGGCAAAAAAAACATCTTAATATGTTTTTGCCCTAAAAAAAATTCTACATATTTTTTAATATAATATGTTTGTATACCATAGATCCAACTAAGAGTTTTTATTGAGTCAACTAGAGTAAACTAATATAAGTTTCTTATTTTCGAATTTAATTGAATAAACACCCTTATTTAATGTTTAAATTAATATTTAATAACTAATTCAAATTTGGTAAAATTAAAAAATATATCAAATATTTTAAATGTTTTAATAATTAAATACTAGGTGTTAAGAAAAAGTTTAATATATTGAAATAAATAAGTTCTTAGACAGTGGTAAATCACGCTCAAAAGTTTTTTTTTAAGATTTGTACTCTTTGGTTTTTCACCCTTCAAGGCTGCCTTGTTTTTTCACGTGCCTGGGTGACAGTGACAGAAGTATCAACGTGATGGTATAAAAAATATATGATTAAGTACATTGTCACACATTTAGGGGGTACCGGTATAAACTGACATTACCTTCTTAAATCAATTAAAAATATAATTCATTAAGATTAAAAACAATGGTAAATAGTAAGCAAATAATCTGCTTCTAGGATAAAATATGGTATCTAATGTATTTATTTTTCCAAAGCTAGGTTACCACGCTGAATCAGTGTAAATACGTACAATTTTGTTATTTTTTTAACAGGTTATAATTAAAAACGATTTCCTTTTAAAATTTTACTTCATATTCACAGATTACTTTAAAAACATCTAAATTGACATGTTTTGTCAGCTTTGTCAGGATAGCAGGCTCTTTTGCGTTTTAAATATTTCCATACACGAATATGAATTTTAAATTAATACAAAGGTTTTCATTTATAGGCGCTGGAGTCTATAAGTACTAATCATATAGGTACTTTGCTTGCCTACATAAGATTTTTTATCTATTGAATTTTGTAATTTTATATTTATTCAAAAATTGTCAAAATAAATTTGTACGTTTCTGTGCTATACCCTTAAAAAATTTTGCTGATTCTAAAACAAGGAAAAAGATTTTGTGTACCACAACCCAGAAGGCAGTTTATGTTACCATTAAAAGAGTAATAATTATTTACTGTTTAATGATATTATCTTTAAAAGCCTGTTAAAAATAAAAGCAAGAAGTCAAATTTGATTTACGTCTTTAGAGTAGGACAGAGTGGGAAAGTGTAGGACTTAAAAGTGGACCTAAGTGTAAATAAGTTCAGATGTTATCAGACTCAGTTTGCAGTTTAGCTCCACCGTCTAAACTTTACTCGTGGTTACTTCTGGTTGGCAGAAACCAGAACTAACCAAAAGGAAGAGGCACTTATTGACCAACGTAAATAAAAGTACACCTAATGCAAAATCTTACGTTTTTTTATGTGTTACAATAAAATAATAAATAGAGAAAACAGAATAACGCTTAAATTTGATTTTTGTGACAGTCTAGATAGTCACAAAAAATGTACTGAATTCAGACGCTTCGATATTCCGCACGTGTTGTCCTAACGCAAGAGAGAATTATCAAGCCTTTTATTGGCATATGATTGTCATCTCTATCCCATGATTCGGCATACATTTTCCTAAGGTTGCGTTGGCCTGACACTTCTTTATCACCAGATGGGACCGCTTCGGTCCTTGTCACAGGCGCCCGGGGATAGACTCTGTGTTTACACAGAATCGATTGATCCTTACGATCTTCGATTAGAATTTTGACGGCTGAGACGGGGGCGTGTTCGTGATGGTTGCTGCGAAACATACCTGATGTGCGCGGCAAGACGAACACTGCCGTGGTCAAACCAATTTAAAAGGAGAAAAAACCCCCTTTCCCCTGCCTAAAAAATTTACATGTTGGTAATTATGAAGTAGTTTTGTTGGTTTAAAGACATATGCCCTGCTTGTTAAGACTTTTTGTTTTTGTTCTACCTAAAATTATAAGTTGCTATAGTTTGTTTGCTTTTAAAAGACAAGTTTCTTCTGTTAAATTATAAAATAATAAAAGTGTCGTCTTGTCTTTATTTTAATCCTAAAACATTTTCTGGACAAAATGGTGTCTGCATCCTATTAAAAATCTTTTAATACCAATATTTTAAAAAATATATGGCTATTTTAAACTATATAATTTCATTTAATTTTTTTCTACAACTAGAATTAAAAAAAACAAAGATACAAATAGCTGTAGTACCCAACTAGTTATGAGAGCGCGTAACAAACCATGTTTCATTAAGGTAGATTATACAGCCCCACAAAAAAAAAGTTGAAAGTCCGAAAGTCTTGACCAAAGTATCTTTGTGTTTTTGGGGTCACTAAACCCGAAGCCGAGGTCAGTTTGACCATATCAGGTCAGGGTCAAGAGCATTTCAAGGTCAAATCTGCAAAATTACGCAACCCAGTTAAAAAAAATAAGGTTCGAAAAACCTAAACATGGTATATTTATGTTTTTGGTCGCTGAACCCGAAGCCGGGGACAGTTTGACCCCATCAGGTCAGGATCAAGGGCACTTCAAGGTAAAATCTGCCAAATTATTCGTAATCAAAATCAAAAAGTGTATACTTATCTTTTTGAGGTCGCTAAGTAGGTACAAATCCGTAGTCAAATGTGTAAAATTATAATTTGGCAGATTTGACCTTGAAATATCTCTTGACCATGATCCGATGGGGTCAAACTGACCACGGATTCATATTCAGCGACCTCAAAAACATAAGTATATACTCTTAAAATTTAGTTGCGATTAATTTTGCAGATTTCACCCTGAAATGCCCTTGACTCTGACCTGATGGGGTCAAACTGACCCCGGATTCGGATTCAGCGACTCCAGAAACATAAAGATAAACTCTTTAGAGACTTATTCTGTTATAAAAAATATTGGTTTCATCTATATTAAGACGTCGCTTTAACAAGTCAAACGTGAAAAAATATGAATAAAAAAAAAAAAAATAACAGCCAAATAAAACAAAATTTGGCGTAATAATTGGCTGAAATAAGGTCTTAATTCTCACAAATTATATGAGTCATTGGTGTGCGTTAACTTGGTTTTTAACGAGGTCATATGAAAAAATCATAATAACAGATTACGGCAACCGAATCGAATAAATTTGGTAAAATTATATCTTAATTCTGACAAATTATATGAGCCAGGGCAGGGATAAAATCAAAAAAAAAAATTTTTAAAATATATATATATATATATATATATATATAAAATATATATATATATATATATATATATATATATATATATATATATATATATATATATATATATATATATATATATATATATATATATATATATATATAAAAAATATATATTTTAAATATATAAAATATATATATATTTTTTATATAAAAAATATATATATATTTTTTATATATATATATATTTTATATATTTTTATATATATATATATTTTTTATTTTAAAAAAAAAAAAAAAAAAAAACCCCGTAAGAGATACGAAGTCGGTTAAATTATGGCAAAGTTGTGTATTTGCGAACTAACCACCCACTTTAGAAAGGAAAATTCTGAGTACTTCCGAAGATACCAAAAAAAAAACCCAAAAATTCCCAAATTTCTTTTTTTTTTTTCAAAATTATTTAAAAAAATAGGAAAAAAAAAGATATTTTTTATGGCCATTTTTAGTTTAAAAAAAAGGTGAAGTTTTCCGACGACTTTTTTTCTTAAACCTTTCAATTAATTTTTTTTTAAAAACGGCCGGGTTTTTTATTTAATTTTTTGAACCCCCTTTTTATCCAAAAAAAAAATGTATAAAAATTAATTTTTTTAAAAAATGGAACGCCCCAAAAAAATGATGTGTTCCTTTCAACCATTTTCCCTTTTAAAAAAAATGTTTTTTTAACAAAAAATTAAGTGTTATACATCTTTTTAAATGGGATTATAACTTTTTTAAAAAATGCAATTTAAGATTGGGCCGTATTTAAAAAAAAAAAGGTGTGGTGGTTTAAGGAAAACAAACTTACAAAAACCCCCGGGGTTTTTTTGTAGAGCTTAAAAAAAGGGGCCTAAAATGTGCTTTTTTTTTCCAAAATCTTTAAATAAGTCAGAAAAAAAAAAAAGAAACTACAA
>JAHBCN010023500.1:0-12648 GCA_019359885.1 Listronotus oregonensis | reverse complement strand
TCACAATTCTTCATTCCATGGGAACACACAGTTCTGTATTTCAAACGGAAATATATGCTTTACTCCCTGTGAAAAAAAGAAAAGGGCTTATAAAAACAAGCGGATCTGCATAATAACAGACAGCCAAGCGTCACTAGGGGCACTAGTAAACCCCAAGGTAACGTTCAAGCTGACATGGGAATGCCAAAAAGAACTGGAAGTCCTGGGAGAACGCAACAGAGTAACTCTCTTCTGGGTACCAGGACATTCGGGGAGAGAAGGCAACGAAAAAGCGGATGAGCTAGCGAGACAGGGATCATCCACACCATACTTTGGGCCAGAACCTGCCTATGGAGTGACCAAAACCACAGCACGAGGACAAACCAGGGAATGGATCCGAAACAAACACGAAGAATACTGGGGAAACCTCAGTAGAATAAGACATGGAAAAAGCTTCATAAGAGGCCCATCCAAAAGAACGAAGGAAGAACTACTCAGACAAAGTAGGAAAATACTTCGCATAACAGTAGGGTTGCTATCAGGGCATGATAACCTAAGAGGACACCTACACAAGATAGGCTCATACAATGGGGACCCAAGTTGAAGAATGTGCGACGAGGGGGAAGAAACAGCCTACCATATCCTGTGCGAATGTAAAGCATTGAATCACAAAAGACAGGCATTATTTGGGCAAAATGAGCCCACAGGAATATATCAACCAACCAGTCTCGGGGTTATACAGACTTGTAAAAGGAACAAGACTAATGGGAGGATTGATATAAAAGACAATTGGATATTAGGCACAAAAAGCCCATGAGGCTACGCTGCCTCCGGTAGTTAATCAAGACGGCTCCCAGGGAAGAAGAAGAAGAAGAATGCCCGGTTGTGACACGACATCTGTGTGCTGCATTTTATAAGAAAGGAAAAAACCGCACTCTATGTGATCTCCAAATATTAAAAAGTGAATAGCATGGAGCATGAAAAGTTAAAAGTTATTGCAGGTTGGTGAAAAATTTATATTAATGTGGTCTGGTATTGTTAAAAGTAAAAACTCAAATGAGTACAAGTTTCTAAAGTATAATCAGATAATAGCTAGACAAAACTTTTTTAGCAACTTTGGGTTATCGACACTTCCACTAACTACTGAAGCAGCACAGCTTCACATTAAAAGGGTTTATTTGCAGGTTCAAATGTGGCGTGGAAAACAGTTGATTCCGGAAGACTGGGGATGTTTGGAACCACAAAAAAATTTAAAAGAAATAGCTCCAGATTTTATATTAAAATTTTTCTTTTGCGAATGCAAATTTGGCTGTTCACAAAGTTGTAGCTAAAAAAAATTAATAATAAATGCACTGAAAGTTGCAGTGTATGTGTAGGGCAGTATTACGACCCATGCAATGGATGTGTCATTAGCAGAGGATGAGTGTTAAAGCCATTTTTTTTCCTTTTTAATTTTTTTATTTGTTGTGTAAGTACTAATTTAAAATTTAGTTTAAAAGAATCAGGCTGATATTCTTAACTACGATCTTTAAATTTATATGTAATGTTTGAGAATATTCCAATATTTTGTTTGGAGTTTGGACGCCTGTTTCTATAGTATTTCCGCCCCGAAGTTACTTTGTTTTATACCGTTTGATAGGGAATATAGTTTAAAAATAAAAGGTCTTTTGTTATTTTTTTTTAAACTTGCAGTTTTGCAGTTCTGGGGTGGTTTTGGGGTAGTTCCCCTCCTCGCAGGTATGGGGATTTCTATAAACATAGTAAACACCTTTTCTTTAGTAGCTTAATGTAGAAATTAGCTTGTCCCAAATAAGTGTGATGTTGACTTCCAATTTTACTGGCCTATAAGCAAAAATTGAATTTCAAAAATGTTAAAAAAGGATACTTTTAAAAGAACATGAAGCAGTGGCGGTTCTAGGGTTTTCAAAATGTTTTATCTTAAATGTGGGACATTTGGCTCACACCAAACATATACCATGCTATTGGCCTGAAGTTTGGAAAAAAAAATATTTTGGAATTGACAAAAACAAGTTGATTTTTTTGGCAGCGCCCTCAGAGAAAAATCTAAGTTTAAAAGCGAATCCTTTATTTACATTTTTTACGTAAATTTAATAAAATTTTATCGTTAAAGCCCGAAATTCGCAAAAATATTTGCATTTTTCTTGAATTTAGGAGCGTCTGAAATATTGGAATAAGAAAATTATTGAGTGAAAAAACTGGCTACGTTTTTAGAAAAATCATAGATAATTAAGCAACATTTGGGATATGACGATAAAATTTGACACATTCATGAAGAAAAAAAGTACAAATAGAAGATTCGCAGAAAAAAAAACATTTTTTTCTTCAAATTTTAAAATGAAAGTTGTCTTTACCAAAGTAATTTTTTAAGACCAATAGCACCTGGTGTATACTTGGTGGATAGGACTAAAGGATAGCTCTATCTACTATCTGCAGCCACTGCAGTTTTTAGACAAGGCGATTAACAAAGGTTTTTGTCTCACTATTAATGGAAAATTATTTTTATTAGATTGACGGCTGGAGCTTCAAATCCAAGTGAAATTATAAAGGCACAAATAAATGAGAACACAACATTTCCAAAAAATATCACAATCTGCAAAAAAATACATTAAGATTATTTATCCTATTATAAATGCTATATTTCTTAAATATGGTTATAAAGAAACGGTTAATCAAAAATATGGTTCATTTGATAGAGATCTTCCTTTTTTTTAACAAATAATGACCAAACTGAATGTAATAAAAACAAATATATAACAGTAAAAAAAATCATAAAAACTATTTTACAGATAAAGAAAGAATTACACTTACTCCACATAAGAGTAAAACGCCACAGTTTTTACCAAGTACCAAAAATAACAAACATGAATCTGATATTCCATTACGTCCTATAGTAAGTTGTATAAACTCAGCAAAAATTCTGCTTACTATTTTAGGTTCTTTGGTTAACAATAGTGACTTATAAATTAAAAATTTTCAACATTTTTAAGAAAAATTATCACATAATGACATATTAAATATTGTTAGAAATAAATTAGAAAGTAATGTTCAACTTAGTGAAAGAACCAAACTAAACATATACTTTATTCTTGAGTTATTAACTTTATGTGTAAAAACAACATATTTCCAATATAACACTGACTTTTATAAAAAAAACTTTTGGCATGGCCATGGTTCACCTTTATCATATCATTAAGTAATATATTTATGAAAAAGTTTGAATCTAAATTTTTAGAAAATTATAATTATAAACTTTTGTTTGGTGGGGATATACATATAAAATAAGTATAACTAGTGTTTCATATAACTTTTTCCCTACAGCGCCTTCTAACGGAGATACGGGGTCGCAAAAATTTACTTTTTTTTGCTTTTAAATCACTGTGTATAATTCAATAAAATTTTGGAATTTTCTTAAGGGGATTATTATCGTTAAATCGACATTACAATGTGATCTTTAACGTTTTAAGGAAGTTAGAAACGGACTGGCTCTCACACAAAAGGGGCGAAATTTTAGACAGGTGTCCTTTAATTGCAACGAAAATATGATTTTCAGATACTCACCAGATTTTACTAAAATAAAGGTACTCTTCATTTGTTTCAATTAAATTAACCGTTTTCGAGAAAACTTAAATTTTATTAGTTTCTAATTTCAGTATTCTTTAATAATTATTATGGTGAAATTAGTCAAACTCCAGGTAAATAAGTAGGTTATTTCACTGACACAACAAGATTGACAAGTTTTGTCAAAAACGCTTATTAGCCGACAAAGAATAATTTATTATGGTAGAATACTCTCTCGCAGAATACACTGACGTGCATTTTATGGATAGGCTTTGTGTAATTCATTGGAGGCAAGAAGAATTTATTTTGAAAGATTCCCAACTCGAGTTTTACCCAATCGAAAAACATTTGTAAAAATTGATCGTCGGTTAAGAGAAACAGGTAAAATAAAAAATTGCAACAATTATTAAATTGATTATTAAAATCAATATCATTTATTTAGGGTGCCTTTTACCCCGTCGTGGTGAAGAGGGTGCCCAAAGAAACGAAAGAATTCCCGAAGTGGAGGAACGTATTTTGGAACAAATTGAGGAGAATCCGTCTAACAGTATTCGCAAGCTAGCAACACAAACTGGCGCAACAAAATAGGTGGTTCATGAAACACTTAAAGAACAACTGCTTCATCCGTACTACGTTCAAAAGGTACATGCTATATCCCCAGAATACTACCCAGCAAGACTCGACTATGTTAACTGGTTATTGCAGCGACATAGGGAAAATAACAACTGTTTGGGCATAATTTTGTTTACGGATGAAACAGGTTTTACCCGAGATGGAATACTCAATTCTCATAATTTACATATCTCTGCAGAAGGAAATCTCCGTGCGATTATTCAAAGAAAACACCAGCAAAGGTTTATGGTCAATGTATGGGCTGGTATAATTAGAAACCATCTTATTGTTCCTTTTTTTTAGACGATAGATTAAATGGTGCTCGCTACTTGCAGTTCTTGCAGCAATATTTGAACGCTACTGGAAGATTTATCTCTTCACATAAGAGCATTTATGTGGTTTATACACGACGGTGCACCACCCCATTTCGACCGTTTAGTGCGCCAACACTTGACTGCTGTTTTTGGCGAACAATGAATTGGTCGTGGAGGTCCTTTCCTGTGGCCAGCTAGGTCCCCATATCTCAATCCATTGGACTTCTTTTTCTGGGGTTATTTAAAGAAATTAGTTTATTCAACGCCAGTTAATATCAGATATGATTTGGTTCTAAGGATCAGGCAGTATTGAGGACAAATTCGGAACAATCCTGGTACGTTGTTTGCAGTACAACGAGAAAACCTGCGTAGAATAAGAAAGTATATTCAAGTTCAGGGAGGGCATATTGAACATCTGTTTAAGTAACATTTTACTCTCAACTGTTAGAAACTAATAAAAGTTACATTTTCTCGAAAACGGTTGATTTAATTGAAACAAATAAAGAGTACCTTTTTTAGTAAAATCTTGAGAGTATCTGAAAATTATATTTTCGTTGCCATTGAAGGACACCTGTCAAAAATTTTGCCTCTTTTTTGTGAGAGCCAGTCCGTTTCCAACTTTTTTAAACCATTAAAGAGCACATTGTAATTTGGATTTAACAATAATAATTCTCTTAGGAAAATTCCAAAATTTTATTAAATTATATAGAGTGGTTTAAAAGTTAAAAACAAGAATGTAAATTGTCAAGTAAATCTTTGCGACCCTGTATCTCCGTTAGCAGGCGCTGTAGGGAAAAAGTTTTATGAAACTCTAGACTTATTTTAACCTCCCCTATAAGCTCCCGAAAGTTTGCCCCGAACTTAACGGACACCCTGTATAGATGATATTTTTTCTATTTATCAATATAAAGAATATTATTTAAGCAATTTTTCAAAACCAAATAATACACAAGAACCTACTATTAATTTCACTTTGGAAAAACATACATACAACTTCCCTTTCTTAACATTCTAATAGAAAACCTACACATAAAACAAATACTTAAATTTTAACTGCAATCACACAATAGTGGTAAAAAAGGGAGTTGTAAAAAGTCTATTTGATAGAATTAAAATATTTTGTTCGGATTAAAATATAGAAAATAAAAAAGAATTTTTAAAATATATTTTTGTTTAAAATAATTATCCTTTTGATTTTATAAATAGATAACTGTTTTCTTAGATTTAAACAACCAAATTTAGGAAAAAAAATGATCTGTTACAAATTTATTTTTACCAAACATTTCTGGCTTATTAAATAACGTTCAACGAATTTGTAATAAGTTTAATATTCGTACCATCCTTAAAACACAAAACACTATTAGATCTTAATTAACAAAAACAAGAAAATACAATATAAATAAAAATACAAAGAATGTTTTTTATAAGAGCCCTTGTAAATGTAATAAATTTTATATAGGTGAAATATCCAGACCATTGGCCAAACACATAAAAGAACATCGAACATAAATTAAAAACACAGAATTCGACAAATCAAAAATCTGTCAACACGCATTTGATAACAACCACATAATAAACTAAAATGCTTTTAGGGAATGAAGAGACAAATTTTATTTAAAAATCCTAGCAGAGCGCTTTTGGTAAAACCATCATCAGTGCTATTCGTCGTCAAGCAGGAGCCGTAGCAACAGACGACGAATAGCACTGATGATGGTTTTACCGAAAGCGCTCTGCTAGGATTTTTAAATAAAATTTCACGAAATACAAAGTCTCTTCATTCCCTAAATTCTTACGTGCACACAGCCACAACCAAGTTTCATTTAAAATGCTTTTAGTATTTTAGCAAAAGAAGCTTGTTCAGAAAAACGCAAAATAAAAGAAAGTGTAATTGTAGTGATCTTTGTATGGCTCTACACTTAGCTTATGAAGCCTTAAAAAAACCTCTTACTTCATTATGGATATCCACGGTACATTAGTACCTAGGATGTAACTGTTCGTAGACTGTCCTTGGATAAAAAAAAATCCTTACCGTTAATACGTTGTGTAATTGTAGAGCTCCATCCAAAGCAAAACTAGTAAGGCACATAAGTACGGGATGTACAAGGTAGGCACCATAGGTTAATCTACTTAAAGGAAGAAACAATTTGCAACTAAAAAGGGAATTAAATGGACCACCATATCCTGAAGCGCATGCCACAGTCATCCAGGCAAGGAAAGGCCCAGGCAGTGTGACCTAGAGCAGCCTAAAATAAAACAAGCAAATAAGATTGGAAACTAAACAGGAATTAGGCAATAAAAGTTTTTTTTTAATTTCTTTCTATAATTATATGCAAAAATTTTTTCATAAAAATTGTAGTTAACGTATTAATTATTAGTTTTAATAGAATGAGGCAAATAATAGAGAGATATGGGTGCTTTGTTTAGCGCTAACGTACGTAATTTAAGTAAGGCGCTATTTAAATACCGCACGCGGAATTTATTGTTTGTTTTTAGAGATATGCTGCCCTGCTAAGGCAACTTGTTCTAACTGTTTAAAAATAGTTCTGAGAAATAAACCAAATTCCTGTGATTGTATGCACTTTTCCTCCTAATTTATTATTTCTGGTATTTGAACTACATATGGGACTGTTTCGCATAAAGAACATTGTTGAATATACTTTACAATAAGTACCTAAACTTTAAATCTTAATTTTTGCAGTATTCACATGTTGCCTTAGCAGTTAAGTATGGAAGACCTCATTTTAAAAAGCGTTAGGCCTACCGCATACATACAATTGTTATAGAGGATTGGCAAGGCAAGGGCTTGGGAGCCAATGTTAATGTAATAGAGTAGGATACATATGGTATGACCCCAGATTAAAAAGAGAACGACAACAATTTCCCCTATCCCACTTTCAATACAACGACGGACAATGCGCCTACGATTCGTTAGGATATTGTCGACAGTGTTGTCATTTCGTAAACTATTTATTGGCAATTTTAGAAATGATTTAAAAATCATACATTTTATAAAACTTTTCATTTAAAAAAAGTTATGCGCTTAGCAAAAAAAGCAAATTTATAAAAAAATATTAGTATTTTAGAATGGTTAAAGATACTATATTTTTTTAATAATAGGTATTTAATATATTATCGAGCAAGACATCATATATAATTTTATTTTTACTGGTGCAATGTTGTCCGTCGCGTTCACTTGCATTGCCGTGCAGGGTCCGGTTGATACTTACTTGTGTGTTGCCAGATGAGATAAAGCAGAAATCGTAAAATTCAATGACGAAAAATCGTAAGAAGAGTGGGAGATTACAAATAACTTAATAATATCGTTAAAAAGAAAAACACAATGACAATGTTCAAAATTAAAACAATGTCTTTGCATTACGCAATTTAAATATTAAAACACTAAATAAACGAGTAGGTAACACATTTCAAAATGTTGGCTAGCGTATTTAGGAATAGGCACTACTACATCATGCTCAGTCCTCAGAATCGTTTAAGTCAGTATTATCTTTTTTATCGCTATATAATATGTCACTACTACCTAACTTTCGTATCATGTTGTTATTGATAGAAAAATCATAACAATTTTTGTCGCCAAATAAACTTTTCCAAATAAAATACTTTCGATGGTTTTGACTTATGTAAAATCTCGATACGCGACAGGACTGCGTGAAAATGCAAACAAATAAATTGTAAGCCACCTTACTTGCAATCAACGGGAATTCCATGTGTTTCTGCTCGATAACCGCTTGTAGGCGACGGGGACTCCCCGGTTGTTTCTTTTGATATGCCATTCTTATCATTCACTACAGGGACGAAGTAAATTATTAATTCAAATGCAATATTTTATTTTATAATGATTTATTTAAACATCGTCAGAATTGCTACCTTATTCGTAAGATCGTGAAATCGGAACCAAAATCGTGTTATCTTACGAATAATCGTGAGATCTGGCATCACTGAGGTGTGTGTGTGTGTGTGTGTGTGTGTGTGTGTGTGTGTTGTCGCAGTCCGGCCGAGGTATTCCCCTCTTTTTCTTCGGTCGGTAGAAAGAGAATTAGCAGCTGCACGTTTTCTGTCTATTTTTATTTCGCTCAAGCCTTTCTCTATTAAATTGACATCTCCTTTTATGGCACTAAAAATCTGTACCAAAGAAATTGGTTTGCCAGACGTGTATAGATCAAATTGTTTAGTCGAGTTGCGTGCTTGTACGATTTTATGACGATCAAACAGTTTAGTCGACGATAATGCGCATACAGTCAATTCAGTCGTTACCGATTCATGTACTTAGTTTACTAGTTTCGTCTATTGACCAGTTGTCTATTGCAATGTTAAATAAAAAAGTACTCGATTTTGCTTTGCTTTAGGTAAAGCATAAGAGATATAGGAAAACAAGATATGGTGAGGATGAACACAATATCTTTTAATATATTAAGTGCCAGATTACTTAATGGAAACTTTTGTATATTTCATTTTAAGTTAAGAAAGTATCCAGACAATTTTATGAATATTATGGAATGACTGAATACATTTTAAGAAAAATAATTTATTATTTTGTCCCCATATACAGGGGCGTGATACAGCGTTACTTTAAAGTAAGAAAAACACATTTTATCATCATTTTAATCAGTACTTAAGTATTTATAGTAGGGCATTAAGTATTTAAAAATTCTTACAAATCAAGTATTGGACTTTGTAAAAAAAACGTGAAACAAGTTACGAAGCTTTGTAAATTATTAGAATCTGGATATGGACCATTCCCTGGATATGAGGATTTGACAGTGTATTAGCTGTTTCTGGATACTTGTATGTTAAGATGCTATTACTATCGTGTGGTGGCTGTGATCGTGAATTTTCCATGCAAGGAGGTCGCGCGGTTTGTAGGCTGTACGAAATTGCTCGGTCGTGCAAGCGTTGTAGCGGATTGATATGTTTGTGAAGATGGTCTATTTGCTCTTATTCTTTGGCATATTTAAAGTATTTCAATGTTTGCCTGCAATTTTTCACCTGTCTTCAAAGCAGGAACTAAAGAAAGCGAAAAATATTTATCTTCATCTAAACCATCTTTTAAAACATTCATCAAAACTCCTATTCGTGATTTTATTGTGTTGTTGTCGAGAAAACGCATGACAATTGAAAATTCACAAACGACAGCATATTATGAAGTTTTATGAGAAAAAAAATATATATTATAAAAATTTAATATGTGATTTAACTTTTCCTGAAAACTCCATCTGCTACATAAGTTTATAGGCTTTACCGAAAATGCTGCAAAAATGACTTTTCTAATAATAATGTACCTTCAAAAAATTTTATGACACGCCCTGTATTGAATATTATATTTAAATTAGGTACATCTTTCTGAACAATTTTGTGCAAAACTCTTCCTTCTAACTATAGACCTATATCTCTTCTTTCAGTTGTTTGCAAAGTAATGGAAAAACTCATTAATTAACAAATCTTAAAGTATCTGGAAAAACATAAGATCTTACATGATAGACAATATGGATTCCGTCACAGTAGATCCATAGCTGATCTTCTGTCCTTTGTCTTACACAACTGGAACAAGTCCTTTGAGTTTCTTGGTGAATCCCAGATCGTTGCTCTTGTCATATTCAAAGGTTTCGATCAGGTCTGGCATGATAGGCTTCTTAATAAACTTCCTTCTTATGGTCTTCCACCTAAGCTTTGCTCTTGGCTTTCCAGTTTCCTTTCTAATCGACGTATTCCGTTAGTGTAGATGGTCATTCCTCCAGCTTCTACCAAATTAATGCTGGGGTGCCCCAGGGCTCAGTGCTGGCACCCACGCTGTTTCTTCTACACATTACCGCTCTTCTCTCTTCCACGCTCTTCTAGTATTCAATTTCTTAAGCCACCATGTAATTCTGATTTGGAAGACAAGCGCAGGTCAATGCAGATATCACTTTCACAAGACTTACTTGGATTGGGGCGCCAAAAATCTCGTTCAGTTTAATGCCTCGAAAACACCGTCATGTTCGCTGTCGCGAAAAAGTCTGCCAATGCTCATCCCTTACATATGAGCGGCCAAGTTCTGCAGAACAAAGGGTCGTTTAATCTTGTCGGCGTTACTTTTGAGATTAACCTCAACTGGCACAAACACATTTCATCCATAGCCTCGGCAGCTTCAAAAATGCTTGGATTCCTCTTCCGAGCCAGAAAATATTTCTCTTCTTCCAATCTGTACACTCTATTCCAAATCAGACCCCTTTTTAGAATATTGTTCTCATGTCTGGAGAATGGCGTCCCCTACAACACTTAGCATTCTGGACTCCATTCAAAAAAGAGCCGTTCGTCTTATTAATGATCCAACGCTAACAGAAAGGCTTCCTCTTCTTGCCCACCGTCGAGCTGTAGGGGATCTGTCACTCTTCTATAGGTATTTTCACGGCTTTTGCCAGAGGAATTGGCCAGTATAATTCCTTCTCTGGCAGCTCCCAACAGAGTAACACGTACTGCAACTTTTATGCATCCTTTTACAGTTCAGTTAGAGAGGCCCGAACTCCCCGCTTTCTTCGTTCTTTCATCCCTAGAGTGTCAAGACTATGGAACCTGCTGCCCGCAGAAGTTTTTCCTTCTCCTCCCAATCTCCAAATATTTAAGTCCCGTGTAAACAAACTCCCTCTCACCACACTTAAGACACCCACGGTACGTTAGTACTTAGGCATCAGCCTTCGTGGTGATGATAAAAAAAATATTTTCGACGGCCGTTTTTGCGAAAAGTATTGGTGTTGCGAAAAAAATGGTTAGGACCATTTTTAAGGATTTCAAAGTGATCTTCATTTTTTGTCTAAACAAAAATTCCCTAGTTCCCATATTTTGGCAGATATTCGCGGAAAACTCATTTTTGGGACTTTGGGGGGCCATTTTTACCGGGTTCTCACGTCGGAATCGTAATAAACTTTTCTCGCTTAGGAGCAACCGCGAAGACCTAAGAATTGCGCCGCAAATGAAAACTGTACAGATTTATTTACAGCTTTTGGTACTTTCAGGTCTTTAGTTACTGGACTAAATATAAAACTTGACAAATTGTTGGAATTGTCAACTGAAATTTACAACTGCTAAAGTAAACTGGCTATAAATTTATACTTTTTGAGAAGATAGGTATGTTATTTGTAACAATAAACTTATTGTATTTTAAACTTACATAAAATGCTGAAGCTGGAATTACCAGACCGTCTTTCCCTAAACCATATATAAGTGATCCGAGACATGTTAAAGACAATATCCACCCAATGACGGCTATCGTCGGTGTAAGGGTTATTTTTCCATTCATTTGAAAAAGCAGGTAACCTAAAATTATCAGACTTTACAAAAATATTTGAGGCAAAAAAATAGGAAGTGACTATTATTGGGCCCTTTTAACTTGAATATAACGTATGCAAAAAGAAAGCAAGAAATGCGATATATGTTAATTCTGTCGTTTTTGCTTTAGTCATGCTTAAATTGGTGGTTGGGATAATGATTTTTTCTCACCTATAAGCACCCCAATCAAGTAAGGACCTATTCTCATCCAAGGTTTATCGTACAATTGATCAAATAATGCAAAAGGTTCTTCCACTCTTGCTACATATTCATATTTCATTGCTACAAAAAGGTGATCAACCAAAGATAACATTAAAACTCCTAGCAAGCTAGAAATTTAAGGTGTTTATTTCCCTAAAAACATATTTAGATAAAAAGCAATGAGATGTCAGTCTGTGTGTTAAATATTAAATAACCAAAGTGTCACAAGAAAATAATGTTACATGCTATATTAGTAGTGTATTTTAGGTTTTTAACAGTCATCTTGACAATACAAACATTACTGGGTTTTGGGGTCTTAATATTATTTAAGGTTAACTAACCATTTGTCTTTGGGAAAATAATCATTGTAAATAGATGAACTCCTAGTGGAGATCTGTTAACTGATGATGATTTTAAACTAATATTATTTTTAAAACTTACCTTATTGCTATAAGTAAAAGAATAGAAGCAATTTTAAAAAATTGGGTGTCGTTGGCAATATACCAAGACCACAACATACAAAAATTTTGCTTGAGGAAAGAAATTATTAATGTAAGGGCATTTCTCCACCAATACTTTTCACACGTTAGGTGGTCTATAATTGCTGGTGTAAAAACTGAATTACTAAAAAATATTATATATA
>JAHBCN010023499.1:0-12623 GCA_019359885.1 Listronotus oregonensis | reverse complement strand
TTTTTGTAGGTGTTAGTATCGCTAAGAAGTTTAGTCATCTTTTATTGTAGTCGTTGGTATTCATTACTACTGTTTTGTTACTTTTATCAGGTTGGAGGATGGTAACCTGGGGATTATCTTTGACGAATTGCCTTGCTTTATTAATATGTTTTTGAACATTTTTTGAAATTTATTACTTTTTGTTTTTTGTGTCTAAGTTTAATTTTTTGATTAGTGATAATATTTACAACATCGGCTCTAATTGTGTCTTTTATTTTATTTGGTTTATCATAAATAGCAGTCTCTACACAAGCAATATACTCAGCATATGGTAAACTTTTTTCATTAATTATAGGTAAAGAGAACTTTTTGCCTAAAGACAATACCTCAGCTACGTCATTAGGAATTTGTGTTTGATATATATATATATATATATATATATATATATATATATATATATATATATATATATATATATATATATATATATATATATATATATATATATATATATATATATATATATTATATATATATATATATATATATATATATATATATATATATATATACAGGGTGCCACAGATTCGAGTGCATGCATGGGGATTTCGGAAACCGTAAGAGATATGAAGTCGGTTAAATTGTGGCAAAGTTGCGCATTTAGATGCCTAACAACATGCCGTTTAGAAAGTTGAAAAATTCCGAGTACTTCCGGAGATATCCGGAAAAAACTGAAATTTGCCGAATTCGTTTTTACTTTTTTCTGACGTTATTTAAAGAGATATGGAAAAACAAAGGACACTTTTTATGGCCACTTTTTAAGCTCTACAAAACAGCGTTAAGAGATTTTCCACACGACGCTTTCGTTTTCGTTAAACCATCATCAACTTAATTTTTTTAAATACGGACCTGGGTTTTTTATTTAATTTTTTTGAACCCCTTATTATCCCAATTACAAAAATGTATAACACTTAATATTTATTTACAAATATGGAACGCGCCATAAGAAATGATGTGCGTTCCTTGTCTAACTCATTGTCTCTTATGAAAAATATGTTTATTTAACAGAAAAATATTAAGTGTTATACATCATTCTAATTGGAATTATAACTGCTTTAAAAAAATGCAATAAACAATTGAGTGTCGTATTTAACAAAATAAAGTTGATGATGGTTTAACGAAAACGAAACGTCTTACGGAAAATCTCTCAACACTGTTTTGTAGAGCTTAAAAAGTGGCTATGAGAAAGTGTCTTTTGTTTTTCCATATCTCTTTAAATAACGTCAGAAAAAAGTAAAAACGAATTCGGCAAATTTCAGTTTGATATCTCCGGAATACTCGAATTTCACTTTCTAAACGGCATGTTTTAGGCATCTAAATTTGCGCAACTTTGCCGAAATCCTAACCGACTTAGTATTCTATTTTATATATTAACAAAAATTTATTTATATACAGGGTAACTCATAAGGAAATGTCAATACTTTGGGTAAGTAGTCAGGGTCCAAAAATAAACATAAAAGTCTGTACAATTATGGGTCCGCAAGGCCTTCGTTTCGGAAACACAGGGTGTTAAAATTTTAGTTAATTTTTCCTTTTTTGTAAATAAAATCTATGATAATGTAAATATTGGAGTAAAAATTGGTATCCGAGAGCATTTTGGTATGACGGATCCGAATCTAATCTTAGTCCTGCTCTTACTTGTAGGGGGTGCCACCTACACGTCTTTTTACCATTTTGAACAATCACAACTTTTTGGTACGGCCCTGTATTTCATTTTTAAGTAAATTAAATAATTGTTTTGTCATTTTTATGTCAAAAAGGTATACCTGTTAAAAGTTGATATAAACAACCGTTTTCGAGATATTTGAATTTAAAAAAATTACGACCCATCTGATTTTATTACATAAAAATAAAAAAAAATAAAACAAAACGTATAATTAAACAATATGTATTTTAATTTTTAACAAAATTATTGTTCTTTAATTATGTTTAGCAAAACATAACCTAGGTTTTATAATTTTCAAAAAAAATTAAAAAAAAAACTTTAACACCCTGTATTTCGGAAACGAAGGCCTTGCGGACTCATATTTGTATAGACTTTTATGTATATTTTTGGACCCTGAATACGTACCTGAAGTATTGATATTTCCTCCCGAATCACCCTGTATATATATATATATATATATATATATATATATATATATATATATATATATATATATATATATATATATATATATATATATATATATATAATACCTTACTTACTCATCCCTTATAACCCATGTCAAACAACTTAAAAGGCTGAATTTGACATGAAGGTTAAGCTTCGATTATAACGGTTCAATAGGACGTGATTTATGAAATCCTATATCTTAAAGGTTTAAACAATAATCAATTTTAAAAAATATTTGCGGCTTTAAAAGTCGGTGAAACCTGAAAAAGTTATATTTTTTAACATATCTGTATCATATCTTCTTTTGATAACAGTTAGGTTTTGTTCAGCCCTTAACTATTTAATGTAAGCGTAATATTTAAAATAAAGGTTTAATTATATTGTTAAAGTTGTCTCACTAAATCATTTAGGACGTATTAGGAAAAATAATATATGTACACATGTATAATATGCCTTTTTTTTGAAAAAGGAAAATAAAGTAACAATCAAAATCCTTTTTTGTGCTTTGACATGAGTAAATATCATAAAATAATAAGGGTTAAATTAAATGTTTTTACAGATTAAAAGGGTGTTAGTAATAATTTATAGTTAAAAAAACTAAAAAAACAAACTTTTATAGCATACCAACCTAAAAAGTAGAAAATCATTTTTACGCATACAGGGTTTGTGTGACTATGACAGAAAATCCAAAAAATCAATTATGGCAAATTGATTTGGAACAATATACATAAAAATTAAGTAAATAACAAAATAATCTAATTATAGTAAAATAAAGTGTGGTGGTGCTTGATATTAAATATAACAATTATTTTATTGGTTGCTATTTACAAAATTAGAGTCATTATGAAAATGTAGTAACTTACACCCCACGCTTTTTTAATATAATTGAATTATTTTGTTAATAACTTAATTTTTATTTTAATCTCATTTCAAATTAATAAGTCATAATTGATTATTGGACTTTCTATTACTGGAACACAAACTCTTTATACGGTAAAATGGGGTTATTTGGGACGTCAGGGGTTACTCGGAACGCAACTTCGGATGATGATGATGATATAAACATAACTACATTTTAATACTTTGGTTAGTTGGAGAGCAACCTGTTAATGTTTAATTTAATGAGTCTCTATAAATTAAGGATATTTCAAAAGTATAAAAAAAACATAAGTGGTGGTGAGAAGCAAGGCAAAAATAAGTGGTCAAAAACTTTATCTGAAAGAGGGAGGCAAAAGGTAAACAGGTAAGTCCAATTACATTTTTTAGTTAGTTTTGTAGTTTGTTTAGTTAGTTATAAATACTGCCAATATCGTTGCACGCTTTTAGACATTTTTTTAGATTTTAAAGTATTTTTTTAAGTCATCTTTTTGGGTAACTTGGGACAACCATTGTCCCAAGTTAGCTCGTGTCCCAAGTTACCCCATCTTATTTAATCCATTTTGTTTTCAGGGGTCAACATGCCAAGAAAATATATGCAAAAAGTAGGTTTTAACAAATATCACGACTCCGAAGAAAATAATATGAAAAGTGCCATAAAAGACGTACAATCTGGAATGTCCTATAGAACATCGGCCGACAAATGGAAGGTAACCAAATTAACTTTACAGAGAAGATGTAAAAATCAGAATATAGGAAAATATGAAAGACCTACAGTTCTGAAAAAAGCGGAAGAAGACAAACTTATTAGAGAGCCAACCACAGCAGCTGCATGGGGATCTCCCTTAGGTCACTTTGAAATAAGATGCATTGTGAAACAATATCTGGATAGTAAGGGTGTTGTAAAAAAACAATTTAAAGATAATTTCTCTGCATCGGCATAGGGGTAAATTATCAGCAAGACTATGTAAAAATATTAAATCATCTAGGGCAGAAGTAGATAAAAACGTTTTAAAGAAATATTTCCAAAATTTAGCGGTTTTGGTTAATGGAGTTCCACCACACCTAATAATAAACTATGATGAGACTAACCTGCCAGATGACCCTGGGAGACAGAAGGTCATAGTTAGGCCAGGCTGTAAACGCCCTGAAAGAGTATTGGACTCTAGCAAGAGCAGCACCTCCGTAATGTTTGCTGATACCGCACCAGGGAAGCTCTACAAAGAGGTCCAAGAGGAACCAGATACAACCGATCAAAGAGTGGTTGGTTTAACGGGGTGATTTTTAAGGACTGGAGCAGTAAGATTGCTCTAAAATACATTTAAAAATATAAGAGGGTTCTCCAAAAATGTTATTTGGGGACAACCTAGCTTCACATTTATATATTAATGTGATTAACCTCTGCAAAGAATTTAATATTCGTTTTTTATTACTTTTACCAAACAGTAAACATATTTCTCAACCCCTAGAAGTGTCTGTGTTTCGACCGTTATAGATTTATTGGAGGCAAGTTATTAATAAATGGAAAATGTCTCAAAGAGGGTGTATTCCAAAGGATACATTTTCCATCCTATTAACAGAGACACTGGTGAAGCTCAACACAAATATCAAGGAAAATTTATTAAGCGGATTTAGGGCAACAGGAATTTTTCCTCTTGATAAAAAGCAGGTATTGAAACGTATCCCTCGAAAAAAAACAGGTGATGATACTAGTACAAGACACTTTTGCTAATATGCTTTCTTAAAGAAGGATGAACCAAAATTCAAAAAAGAAACGGTAAAAGAAATTACAAGTTCAACCAGGGCTAAGTGTAGCTGGTCCTAGCCATAGCAGTTCTAGTTGCAAATATAGTGATGGAAAAAATAAACAATATTCATTGCATATCGAATCCTCAGTTGGTCTAATGGACTTTGATGATGTTAATATGAAGGAAAACCGGGAAGAGTTTGACAATGTCAATATAGAGGAAAACCGAGAAGATTTTGATCAGAGTGATATAGAGGAAAATATGACATCAGCTGAACTACAAGATCAGATTAATCAGGAAATAAATAATAATCAACAAAATGGGCATATCATAGATAAGAAAATTAATTCAAAAAGTGGAAATCTCAACCAAGTATTTTGTTATTGTGAAATTTACCTATTCAGCATCAACAAAAAAGAGACTTTAAAAATTTTATATTGGACTCGAATCGATCCAGACTACTGATGGGCATAAGACATTTTCTTGCAGTTTCATGAGAAAATCTTTAAAAAACAACAAACATTTTGTGTTCCCAAATTTAGCCGATGAGTTTGACGTCACAGAGGATAAAATTGTAAGAGTGATGAAAGCAACTGACGTAAACATCACTAGAGGCCGCCATACTTTCAAAGGATTAGAAAATACGGATTGGTTACAATAATTAATTGCATTATTGATTCATTTTTTTTGTAATTACAGAATATTTTTTTGGTTTATTTTGGTCTTTGCGATACAAATCGTGAGACTTTGTGATTCTGAATTTAATATTTTTTAGTTCCCTTTGGTCTTTACGATAAAAATCGTTAAACTATGTTACAGGTAACCACCGTTATTTTATATTTAAGTATTTTTACATTTTTGTAATAAATAAATAATACATTTTTAATAAACTAACATCAGTTTTTTTCCTCTAAATAATTATCTGAGCCAAAAATTTCAACTCAAGATGTGTGCTGGTGTATTATTTTTATTTTTCTGCTGTCCCAAGTAAGCCGTAAGTTGTTTAACATTTTCCGTGTAAAACCGGTACAGTTCCATTTAACTCCAATGCGGGGTAACTTGGAACAGTAAATATTTTATTTTTTTTTACAATTGTTCCTACATTATCTCTCATCTTAATCAAAAGCCTCGATATTTGGAATATGTTTAAATTAAATTTTTATTAAAATTAAGTTTTGTTTTGATTTAAGGGTCCTTAATGAATTTTTTTTACAAAGATTTTCTTTTTAAAATTGTTTTATTTTTTTAAATTTTCTGTTTTTTTCCCAAAATCAACAGCTGTGGTACAGTGATTAATAAAATAATTTTGGTACCGAACTATTATTGATATTTTCAAATCCTGGGCTGCAGTTGTACATCAACTTTTATAAGTTTTAAGCCGATCTTTCAGTCTTTTTCTCCCAAAACTTTTTATTAATTTTAAATACAGGCCCTTGAGTAACACTTACAATCTCGGCCGTACCTATTACTCTAAGTAAAACCGTGTTGGATCAAAGCAATCAGCCTTAATCTATATATGACGAATTCCATAATAATTCGCACCTTAACTGGACCTCAAAATTGCAAAATCGCTTTTTTAACCACTCACCTACACAAATATTTTTTTATCAAATAGGACCTCTAATAAGATGTTTTCATGCACAAACCAGAAGAAAATATGACAATATATTTTTTACTCACTAAATAAAGGTTTTTTGCAAATTATATTTTTGCTGGTTCATCACGCTTTAGCTAATTACGCTGAAAATAAAGATTTTGAGGATGTTTAACAGGCAATTTTGGTACCAATAGTTTATTAAAGATCTTTAGAATACAGCTTAACCGTTTAACTAGGTCAGATCGGGTTAGTACAGTAAATGAAGGTGTGAACCTGAAGATCAGGTTGGGCCGTCATAATTTTGTTGATTTTCAATTTGCAGCGTATAAATTCGCGTTTGACGAAAATGAAAGCGTCTTATTAACTGAAAAATGATTTCATCCAAAAATTTATGTTTCCGCAATAGTGGCCATAAATGCGCCAATATTATTGCACCGCCCATCTTAAGCTACTTACACTTCCAAACGGAAGACTAATTTTTAAATAACTCACGTAAAATGTCATATTTTCTGATTTAAAGTACATAAGAAGAACGTTAGCAATTATCTTGTGACGTTACTTTTTTTGTTTCTTTAGAATATTAAAAACTCGAGCCAAAGTTAGTTTTCGCTCGATATTTTGATCCTTCTATCAATCTGTTCATATTTTTTTATAAAAAGTAATTTTACCAAATTCTTTTGGATTATGGAGCTTTGGAAGGTGTTGAATACGTTCCGCAAAATTCAATAAATATATTTGTGTGTTTTTATAAACAACGTGTTTTTCTTGGGCGGTTTTTTTTGAATTTCCGGAGTTTTCGAAAATGCTCGGGTCTATCGGGAATAATAAATATTCAAGGACCATAAACAATCTTTGTAAATAGGATTGTAGATTTTTAATGCACACATTTATTAATCAAGGAGATGTAAAAAGTGTAAAAAAATTCGCCTTACTTTTTATTTTAATTTTCAGACAAAACGTCTTTAGAGACAAACGGGGCAATATTTAAATTTTTCCAGTTTCCTTTTTTGAAGCACGAGGTAAGGTTTCATTTTTGTTATCACAAGTTTAATAAAGATCATTTATTTACTGTAGAAAAGTCTAATTTTTGTTGCCTTTTATTTTTGTGGCAGAAATATGGAAGTCAAAGTAAATTCTGGTACGATGGAATATTTTATTTATAACGAAAATCTGAGTGAAGACGTTGTGATGGTAACACGTGGATTAGCAACTTTAATAGATGTAAGCAAGATAAGAAAGGACAACCACCATGTGTTTCTACAGAACAATCCTTTCTGGAAATGCATAGGAAGTTTGGTTGAAGTACTCCCCCAATGAATAATGGCAAGCCAAATTATCCAAACAGTCACTTTGTTAAAGACTCAACAAAAAAATTTGACCTTTTCCAAAGCCCCAAGAGAAAAAAAGAACAAGCCAACAAAGCCCAGTCTTTGATTTTTGTTCCAATTGTCTGTGCTGTAAGCTACCCGCTAATATAAATGATATTAATAAAATGATAAATAAATGATTTTCATGTAACTTTGGATAACAAAAATAAACCCTTACCTTGTGCCCCAAAAAAGAAAATTGGAAAAATTTAAATATTACCACGTTTTAGTCTAAAAACATTTTCTCTCAAAGCAAAAATAAAAAGTAAGGCAATTTTTTTTCACTTTTTACACTTTCTTCTTGATTAATAAAAGTATGCATTTAAAATTTACAATCCTATTTACCCAGATTGTTTGTAAATAAAAGAGCAGAAAGTATTGAAGCCAATGTGGGTGCACTCGCTGTAGACGGCTGTTCGATACTATACATGAATGGTACGCGCACGGAATAAAATAATAAATAACTCAATTATTTAGAGAAAGTTTAAAGGCAGAACTTTTTTGTTGAGCACTTATTAAAGTACTTTATCTAAATATATATTGATAAAAAGGTCAGAATGTGATCTTTAATACAATTGTAAATTTGAACACGAAGAGAAAGTAATCATCAAAAAAAAATGTCGAGTTTTTATTGGGACAAGAATTTCCTCGATTTACCGAAAAACTAAAAAATTTGGAAAAAAAAGAAGAGTGCTATCGAAAAGGAGACAATCTAAGCTTCTAAATGATGTGCATTGTTAGCCGATATGGTCCTTGAATATATATTAATTAGCGATAAACCCGAGCATTTTTAAAAACTCCGGTCTAAAAGAACCGCCCTAAGAAAAACACGTTGTTTATAAAAATACAAAAAATATATTTATTGAGTCTTTCGGAATGTATTCAACACTTTTCAAAGCCCCATTATCCAAAAGGATTCGGTAAAATTACTTTTTATAAAAAAAATATGAACAGATTGATAGGAGGGTCAAAATATCGACCAAAAAATTAACTTTGGCTCGAGTTTTTAATATTCTAAAGAAACAAAAAAGGAGACAATAACAAGATATTATTGCTACACGTTCCTTCTTTCATGTAAACTTTAAATCATGCAAAAATATGCATTTTTAAGTGAGTTATTTAAAAATTAGTCCGTCCGTTTTGGAAGTGTAAGTAGCTTAAAGCACCTTTCGAGATACGGGGTAGGAACAAAAAATACTCGGCGCATTTATGGCCGATTATTGCAAAAACTATCAAATTTTTGACAAAGATGATGGAAATCATTTTTGCAGTTAATAAACTGCTCTTCATTTTCGTCCAAACGCGAATTGCATAAGTGTCATATTTCGAGAGATATCGACCAAATTAGTTTGAAAAAACGGATTTCCGGGCTCCTGAGGGCCATTTTCAGGCCCTTGCGGACATTTTAATAATGATATTTTCAGAGGTTATTGCATACATTAATACCTGCAAATTAAAAACAAAATTATGACGGCCCAACCTGATCTTTAGGTTTGAGGTTTCTTCGGGCTTCATTTACTGAACTATTAAGTACTTTAAGTGGTTATTCGTCCGGTCAAAGCGTCGTCAATGGCAGTTTATGCAACCTGACCCGAATTTCGACTGAAATCGACCTCTTTAGGTAAGGCACACCTACTATAGGGGTCCCAATGGCTTCCTCATGGTCCCTACTATGCAATCTAATTCTTTACTAAGCCGAGCAAAGTGCGTTCAAAAAGCTATAAGCGGTTATTTAGCCCGAAAAGAGTCGTTTTTTACGATTTGGTTAAAATTTCGAGCGAAATCGACCTCTGTAGGTGAGGCATAGCTACTATATAGGTACCAATGGTGTCCTTATAGTTTCTTCTATGCATCTCGACTTTTTACTAAGCCCATCGAAGCGCGTTAAAAAAACTATAAGCGAATATATAGCCGTTTTTTGTTTTGTTTTTCACGATTTAGTGCGAATTTCGAAGAAAATCGCCCTCTGTAGGTGAGGCGCACCAACTATATTGGTACTAATGGCTTCTTTTTGGTCCCTTAAATGCATTTTGACTCTTTACTAAGCCTACAAAGAGACGTAAACTAGGAATATAACCCAAAAAAGCATAAAAGGCAGATAAGCTAGATGATTTGTAAAGTGTAGCGCTTTGAACCAGCTAAGGGTCCTAAAAAGTCAGACTGTGTTCTATGGGTCTATAGTAAGTCATTGGCACCAATATCATAGGTGTACCTTTCCTAAAGAGGTCGATTTCACTCGAACTTTGAACCAAATCGTAAAAAAAACCGCAAAAATAGCTTTTTAAACGCACTTTGCTGGGCTTAGAAAAGAGTCGAAGTGCATAGTACGGACCACAAGCAAGCCATTGGTACTGATATAGTAGATGTGCATCACCTACAGAGGTCAATTTCACTTGAAATTTAGACCAAATCGTGAAAAAAATCCGAAAAAACCGGCCATTTTTGGAATAAATACCCGCTTATAGCTTCTTGAACACGCTTCGTTGGGCTTAGTAGTCAGAGTTTATAGTGGGTACTATAAGGAAGCAATTAGTACCGATATAGTGGTGTGTCTCACCTACAGAGGTCGACTTTACTCAAAGTTTGGACTAAATCGTGAAAAACTACTATTTTCGGGCTAAATAATCGGTTATAGCTTTTTAAGCGCGCTTCGCTGGGCTAAGTAAAGAGTCAAGGTATATAGTAGGGACTATAAGAAAACCATTGGTACTAATATAGTAGGTGTGCCCCACCTACAGAGGTCGATTTTACTCGAAATTTGGACTTAATCGTAAAAAAACGACTATTTCGGGCTAAATAACTAAATACTAATATACTCGTAGTAAGTACGCCCCACCTACAGAGGTTAAATGACCGCTTATAGCTTTTTAAACGCGCTTCGCTGAGCTTAGTAAAAAGTCAGAGTGTATAGTAGGGACCATAAGAAAGCCATTGGTACCCCTACAGTAGGTGTGCCTCACCTAAAGAGGTCGATTTCAGTCGAAATTCGGGTCAGGTTGCGTAAACGGCAGTAAAACGACGCTTTGGCCGGACGAATAACCATCTGAAACAACCCGATCTGACCTAGTTAAACGGACAAAACTATTGATGCCAAAATAGCCTGTTAAACATTTTTGGAATCTTTATTTTCAGCGTAATTAGCTAAGGCGTGATGAACCAGCGAACATATTCTTTGCAAATATCCTTAATTTAGTGGCTAAAAAAGTCATATTTTCTTCTGGTTGGCGCATGAACACATCTTGCTAGATGTCCTACTTGATAAAAAAAAATGATTTAGGAAGGCGAGTGAGCGAAAAGGAGATTTTGCAATTTTGCAGTCCAGTTAAGGTGCAAATTTTATTGAATTCGTCATATAAAAATATAAAATTATGTTTCTGGGTATCTCCCCCTTTATACGCCCTGTATTGATACGAAATTTGGACAACGTTTTTTTAAACCCTTAACTTTTGACTAAAAATAAGTATTCTTTATTTATGCCGTTAAGGTGGCCGTCTGGATGCGCTGCGCAGGCATTTTAGATACTAATATTTTACAATTTTGTGTTCCACCAAGTGCTGCCCCGGTGCGTAGAAAAGTATAACCGAAAAATGTCAACAATTTCAACTAAAAATAAATCAATATTTCTGAAGTACAGAGACTTATTTCGCCCAAAAGGCTGAAACAATCTAATAAAATTTAAGGGGCATTCTTCTTTTTAAATTTTAAATTAAACTTCCCATAATAAAATTTTTACTTATTATAAAACAAATTATTATGCCACTTTTGGATTTTATTGGTAAAATTTTAAAAAAAATAGTATGCGGAATTTAAAAATTATTAAAAAAATTTGAATGTTTGTTCACTCATGTAATAAAAATGTTGCGGTTTTAAAGTTTTAAATTTTACCACCGACTTTTAGCATAAAAAATAGTGTGGTAGAGCAAGTACATAGTAAAAATTTAAAAATCGCCAGAAAATGAAAGTTTAGAAATTCAATGAAATGGAAAAACAAATGGTATCATAGGTATAAAAAGCAAAAAGGATATCCTTTTTTAACCCGCCTTTAGTTTAAGTATTATGAATGTTTCTGCGGAATTCGTAGCAAAAGGTACTTTTATCAAAACTAATAAGGGCCCAGGCGACGGTTAGCGCTGACATCGGACGAATAAATGAAAATGTATAAACAACTACAATGTAGAGGTAATAGACTGCTACAGGAGCGCTTAAATTAGTGCGAACACGGGCGAACGAACGAAGAAGAATTCGTTCGTGCTCCCTCGTTCGCAAACGATCCGTGGGAAAATCATCATGTCGTCGGAAACAGATGACGACCTTATAATACGCTGCCAGTTTTGTAGTTATAGCGGGCCTTTCGCAAAAACGTAAAAAAATAAAGAAAATGGTGTTTTAATTTGTTAAAGAGAAGAAACATACAGGGGGCAAAGCTTTGTTAATGGATTTAACAAGCGATTCTGGGCAAAAACAAACTTTTGTAGAATGTCTGTGACACATTTTTCGTTCTCGCCTGAATGATGCAAGAAGCGAATTTATTTTCTTTTTATTTTTTATCCCATCGCAATTTAATTCTGAAGAAATGTCAGTCCACGCATCCCAATTTTCTTGTTGGTTATTTTGTACAAATTTGATTTTGGATCCCATAAGCACGGTTTGCTTCTATTAAAATTTGATTAATTGAAGGGTGTTCTCGTTTGTCCACTCCATTCGTTTGGTCTATATTAAACGACTTATAAATACCAATAAGTATTAAAATCTACTTAATTATTTACCTGCAAACATACAATTTTATTATATTAACGCAGCCATAAATTTTTTGCAAAAAATTGCTGCTACTAAAAACCGCGTATTCATTAGCGAACGTTGGGCCCCACGGGAACAAACGT